>JAODTK010005533.1:0-226971 GCA_026419785.1 Sclerodactyla briareus | reverse complement strand
GGGGGCAAAGTGACAAAGCGGGCGCTCATGTGGCCCGGGAAAGAAGGCCCGCGTGACGTGAACGTGGTATTTATAGGCGATAAATCCCGATCCGTTCGGGAGCATGGTATTTTCAAGAGGCAATATGGTAAACATTTCGAAACTGTGATTGACCAGGATGGGGTTGTTTTTCGGTAGGGGGAGAGGGTCCCTATACCCCACGACTTCCCGCTTCCTGGGGGCAGAGTGTCGCAGCTGGCGCTTGGGCCCGGGAAGTAGGCGCGCGTGACGTGAACGTGTATTTAGGCGATAAATCGCGATCGGTCGGGAACATGGCTTATTTTTCAAGGGCATCAGTATACTTTCGAAACTGTGATCGCCATATGGGGGTGTTTCGGGGGGGGGAGAGGTCTCTCTACCACCACACCTTGCGCTAACATGGGGGAAAAGTGTCACACCGAGTACCAGAGGCCCCCAAATTTTTCATATCAACACTTAAGTTGCCATTTCAGTCGAATCATTCCGCCCTCGAGAACACATTCCCGATTCGATGGATCTTTCTTGGCCGCTCGTTTTATTTGTCCTCCTATAGGAGAAGGAAAAGATAGCGAACGTTGCACCGAAGACTCAACTCGGCCTTCTTCAAATTGATCACTGGTTTAACCCAAACTTCAATTTTGGCCCCTAGTCACTGATGTGTCTCCTGACACATGACCTAGGTTTCTGTAATGCAGTCTTCAAATTTTACTGCTGAAAAAGAGGACGACTGAAGAGCCTATAACTCGTGCAACTCGCCTGAATTTTGCGATGGCATGGAGAGCAGCATAACACATTAATCTGTTATCCGTTTACCTTTTCTTGGGCAACCGACTGTCGTAGTCACCTGAATTTAACTGCTCCCTAGAAACTTGATTTGCCTCGTCGATTCAAAAATTAATTTCTTGGTGTCACAAAGCCTTGTTGACCCCTCACTCGACGTTTTCGCAACAGTTGCACAACATTCCTTACTTGAGTTACCGACCGAAAAGAGCCTGCATATTAACCTGCTATTGTGGACCCCATTGCTTTGGATTTATCAACTCATTACCGTAGTTCAAGCGCTGTTGTCCTCATGACAGACATATTATCTTCGTTATTTCATACCAACATTTTGCTCTTGTTCTGTTGACCACTGGATGAACAGACATTGTTTTTTACGGTCGAATACATCTTTGAAAACTCGTTTGTGACGTGCCTCACTACAGCCAAATGTCTCATCGAGGTTAATTTATCCCATCCAGCTGAGTGAATTGTTCAATACACCTGCTTGAATGAGGGATTTACTGTAGGGGGCTCTAGTAATCCCCAGAGTGGGGACTCGAGTCAAGTACTGCGACTTATTTGCGATTACGTAATTGGACTTGTGACTTTACTTGGACTTGCAACCGTCTGACTGTGACATTGACTTGGACTCGCGATAATTGACTTGTCGCCATCGCAAGTCGGCAGCCAAAAATGTTACGCTTTTTCACTGTGACAGAAATCACAGAATTTGCGAACCGTCGGCAAGAGTCGACACGGCCGACAACCAACCATTTTTTTGGATTTACCGTGTACACGTACGTCGTCCCCAGTCAGCACGGTGCGCGTATCGTACAACACCAATAAGGCCTTGCCCTAGCCATGCCCCCCGCACCGTTAACCGTATGTGGCAGAGAAAGTCGGCGTCTCTGCAGTAAGCTCTAGCTAGTCCATGTCTCGGATCAGTACCCTGTCGAGAATCGATAAACAGCTACAGGCGGCGTTGCCTAAATTGTCTCGATCTCTTCTTAGCCACAATACTCCAAAGGTTCCAATTCACTTTCTACAAGCTGGCTGCAATGAACTCTTTGCAGCATTAATAGTAGTTTCAACAATTGAATTTGTCATCTTATAATTGATGTTTATCTTTGTCAACATATTTGTATAACTGTAATCAATGCATTAGGATCCACAACAATTCTGAAACTTTAGTCCATTTTTTACTGGTTGACCGGACTCAACTGGAAAACAAAGGTGGGAAGGGGAGCTAAACCCGTTTAAAATGGTGGAAGAGGGCGGCAGTTTGAAAATTTGAGAACCACTGCTTTAAAACACCTTATCCTCATCTGTAAGCTCGTGTACATGGATTAAGGGACGGGACCATATTTTTTTTTCTGAATTTTGCATATGGAATGGAAGTATATTACAACCAAGTGCGTTGTTGATGATGAAGTTGAGCCTGAGTGATAGCTTAAGCACTGGGATGTTGTCATTCACTATACCTAACCTTTCCTAGGTTTCCGACTTTCTCCTAAATCAACATATTGGCCTTTAGATCAGACAGCCTGTACACCCCGATTTGTTAATCCTGTATTAGAAAATTGAAATGCCTGTTACATTGCTGAAAATTTCACTGATCACATAACAGGTTTGCTAATTATGGACCATTTTTCCGTATTCTGAGCTTGAATTTTTGATGTGATGAGATGTAAAAAGCTTGACTAACCCCTAAATAAACGCTTTGGCACCCAATCGTCATCCCGTGGGTGGAGCATCATGCCTCTCCGCCAGAAGGCCCATGTCGCTAGCTTAGTGGATGCATACATTGATAAAATGATTTTCTGAGGTATAGGGTCATGGTCCAATATCGGTGCCCCCACAACTGTGAGTGCTGCTAGGTGACTGAAGGCATAAAACGGTATTTAAATGTGACATGGCAAGCTTCTCATTATTTCCAGGAGAGTGTGCAGAAGCGGGCCTTGATGAAATACCTTGCCCCGGTACTGTATATGGAGTGCAAATCTGAAATTAGTATCTGGCATGAGTACTATATGTATGTCCTAGGTCAGGGTTCAAATAGGAAAACACCAGAATTCAATTCAACAAGATGTAACTTGACGAGTTGCACTGCATTTTAGGAGTTTTAGTTTAATCTCATGTTTCTAGTTCTCAAGTTGAAATGTCGTTCAAGAAACACTGTTATATTCATGCAATTCACTGTATTAATACATATTTTTTCAGAGTTTTCAGAGAGCTCTAGAGTGCAACTTTACCATAGAGCTCTGCTCTTAACCATACTGGCACTGCTTCATTGTCATGTGGGCTCATTGAGGCAGGCACAACAGGTTTTTGGACACTGGGCCACCACCTACGCGAGTGAATCATATATGGGCGTTTGGCACTTCATTCAAAGTGAACCATATTTGCATCTTCAAATGAGACCGCAGTACCACGACAGTTCAAAAAATAAACAATAATATCCAGTCTAGCTCTTTACCCTCAATTTGGAGACTGCTAATTATGTGAATATTTTACAGCTTTATGGGTTCAATCCATTGGTTGTATTATAACAATCAGGACTCGTTTTCATATCTAGCACATTCTGATGTGATACGCAACACTCAAAGCGCTTGAGTACTTACTTATCTAGCTTGCAACTTGTCAATCCCACACAGTGTGCCCTCCTGATCTTTATCGTCAACCATACCGTAGATGTACTTTGACGCTTATACCATGCCCATCCAGACTGCACTGACTTGTGGGCCTTGGACTTGGACTTGCATTAGATGACTTTTGCACTTGACTGACTGACTTGAATTTTTCCAATTGACTTGTGACCTGACTTGGACTTTCACCAGCTGACTTGCGACTTGTCTTGACTTGAAGAAGTTGACTTGTCACCACCTCTGGTCATCCCCCTCCTGTAGCATTGGTATTCCGCCCTCCGCATCGATATTTTTCACCCCCAGAAGTTGTCTCTTCTTCGTGGACCTCGAGTGGCTACCTCTAACCCCGCTCCGTCCCTGTATGCACCACGGTCATTTACTGAAACTTAGTTTTGTTCCCAACCTTGGCAAAAACTTGTCTTGCCTCCCGGGCGGTTTTCTAGACATTGCCTCCTAGGAGATTTGTGTAAGTGGACACATGTTTATACTTCGTAGTTTTGCTCCGTTCTCGCCTCCACGCGGCTGAGTGGCATGATCCAGGGAAGCTACAGCATCGTTGCAGCTCTAATATTCCAAATCAATCGCCAGCTCCAGCTTCTCCACAGAGGCCATATGAGACAGGCTTTGACCGGTGGTATTTCACTAGTTTGAGAGCCTTGATACTTATTGTCTTAAGAAGCCAAGTCTTAATCAAAAACTGGTGATGACTGGTACAGTGCATAACAAAACACGGTATGGATTGTCAGTTATTCAAGTTTACTAACACTAATATTCCTCAACTGAATCATAATCACCAGTATACTTAATAATACCACCTGGAAACCACCCCCCTTTCCCCCGTCCCAATCACCCTTCGCATCTCAAGCGACTCCAAAGCACCCATGCACTTATCGTGAGTTAATTAGCCCAGCCAGACCACCACCAACTTTTCCTTCCCTCCACGATTTGACCACCTTGTCATACCGCAATGCATTTGTTCATTTACCCATCACGAGAAATACATTTCCTGATCTTGAGTTGATCCGCCCAGCATTTGGACTTGACCTGACCTCATTGACTTCCTACTCCTTTAGAGAAAAAATACATGTAATAATCATGGGGAGGAAAATCAGGGAATACACCCATTTGGTGTATGAGAGATAACCTCTGAGGCACGCGATAAAGTGGTCACAAGAGGTACAGGCACTCTCGAAGCAGCAAGCTAACACCAAGTCGGTACAGGGCATACTATACTCACCATCGCCGCCAATCAGGTACTTGTTGGTGCCGAAGCTGATGGGCAGCCCCAAGCGCGCCAGCAGCGCGCCCGTAGCACGTGTGCCCACACCACACAGTGACCAGCGGAGCGTGACGGCCGATTTTTTTATAAGACACTTTCGCGAAAGTTTTGACGCTCACGTGCAACCGATAGGATGGTGAGGCAGAATTGCGCGATTTTTCACTCTTTCCTGCATTTCAACGAAACTTGGTGAATGCAGATCACAATTTGTTCCAATGTACATCAATGGTAATTCCTTGAATGGACCCGCTTCTTCCCTTTCGTCATAAATGACATTCTTTTTGATAAGAACCGTTATCGCCTTCCATTGTTTAAGGTGGATTATACAATGTTTCGGTTACACCCGCCAGGCAATGTCTAATTAGGACTGTCTGACTCTGGCGAGAATATATACCGTGAATTTGTAAACGTGTTATAACATACGCTGAGACCTCACAAAATTTCCTGAAAAAGAGATTTTGTAACAGTCGCTATAATCCTCCTCGCTGCCAGACTTTCCTTTCTCCTGCAGCACGTGGCGTCTCCGGAAACTGTTGTGAGATTTAGGCGTGCGCCGTGTCTCGACATAGCACCAGATTTTCCTGGTCAATTTCAAGGCAACATTATCTCTGGCACCTGATGTAACCGCTCGAAAAAAAGAGTTACGAATTGTGCGAAGACAAGGTCCAAGGGGGGTGCTCCCTTTGCGTTTTGCGGGTCGTTCCAAATTGATAATTCTGATGGAGGTTGTGATATGTTGAAGCACAAATTCGTGATTTCCTATGAGAGGCCAACTCAAGAGCTGCAATGGTGAGCAGTATTGTAAACGGATTTTCGATGAAATAGGTACTGATCTGATTTGTACTGTTGGTGTGAGCTCGGACATTGTAAATAATGTCTTCGAATCTCTGGTGTTACCTACAGTCGCACGCGATTGGATTTCAAATATTAAAAAATGCTCTATTGGCAGGATGCTTGAACAACACCAGCGGACAATGTATATGGAGCAGCTGAGCGATGTATTGTTTTGACTCGAACAGCCGAACACGGTTGTCCTATGAAATATGCGTAGTGAGGAGAATCGAAGCAGTATTTTCAGTATCCTTTGGGGAACAGCTTTTGTCTCGGATAATAATAATACAAGTTTGTGAAGTGATATTTGGATTCACCCATGTAGAGATCCTTATCCTTGTGGAGAGAATAATTTAACTGTCGAACTCGCACATATCACTGTGTTTTTGTAGTGTGTCTGGTATTCAATTTGCCCTCGAGATGGACGGTCGGTTCTGCCGCTTCTCATGCGCCCAGCTCCAACTGAGCCGTTGGCCCCCGCCAGGAGCCCCCGGCTCCCGGTGGTTGGTCCGGTCTACCGGATGCCCGACAGGCGCCCCAGGATCGGACAATCGATTTGGTCGGCTGAAAACGGTCTTGCGCTACTCATGCGCCGGGCCCCCAGCGGAGCCATCGGCACCTTGCGAGGTCCGTACCCCGGTGTCTGACCTACCGGAGCCCCCGGCTCCCGGCCGGCTGAAAAACAAGCTTAAGTAGACGGGGCTGTCGCTCTTAGTATACATACCACGGTCGAATATCACCAACATATCGTCCGTCCGCAGGACTTTCGTTTGACAAATCCCCCCAAATGGGATTTTGCTCATTACGATTCAGTGACGTAGATGTAATTCATCAGTGAGCTACACTGGCATTGATGTGAACTGGAGCACCCTGAATATTCCGCGCACACTCGCCCCATAATTTGGTATGAATATTTACAGAAGACTTCCGATTAACCTTTTACACACCGGGATGGGGAGTTAGCGAAGATGGGTCATTTGAACCAAAATTGACCGGAGCCCCTTTTCGGCTTGCGCAGGCGTATTGCGTTTTGTTTGGTATCGCCGCGAAAGTTCGGAAAAATATGAATCCTTCAAATGGGGAGTAAGAAAGAATATCCATCTAACATATGCCAAAACTAGGTTGAGGTTGTCTAGACAATTCCAGATCAACATAGTAATTTCCCAGTAAAAAAAAAAACCGTCATGGCCGTCTGCCGTAAATTATTAAGAGAGAATCTCCGATCTCAGCGTTGACGGTGCACCGCCCACTAGTCCCGCCCAAGATTGAGTTCAACAGCGAGCGGAAGAGTCCGCACAGGCCGTTGTTCAGGCAAATCACCGTTTGGTTGAAGGGCCACCCTGCACATATGAGTGAATGAGGCAAATACGAGGTCAACAAAGTCAAACGCCTGTTTCAACAGGCTACTGCAAAACCGGCTGTGCTTTATCATGCGCCGGGACTCCAACCTAAAGCGTCGGTGACCGACCTACCGGGCCCAACGGAGCCCCTGGCTCTCTTCGGTTGGTCCAGCTGGCTGAGGCGACCTGGTGCCCCGCAGGCGCTCCAGAATCCGACGACCGTCTGAAACCAGCCTGGCGCTCCTCGTGCCACAACTGAGCCACAACCACACTGGCTAGAACCGGTTCGCCCGGGCCACAAACCTTCTCTGGGCTGCGGTCCTCCCACCGCAGGCGATCTAACCGAGCCGTCGACCCTTTCGGAGTCCGGGCCTCGGTGTCCGCCCAACGGAGCCCGGCGGCTACTGGTGGACGGTTCGGTCAGCCGAAGCCGGCCGGGCGCCCCACTGAAGCCCCAGGATTCGACCGTCCGGAGCCACCCCATAGTGCCGGTCGGTTCACCGGCTTCCGCCGGCCTGGGACTCCACTTGCGCCTGGAGATCGGGACCCGCCCCGTCAGTCGGAGCCGGTGTGACGATCCCAGGTTCTTTTCCCGTGGCGAGGTGAACTCGGCAACAGCTTGGCCTATCCCGACCTGAGTCACCCCGGAGCTAATCCCCCGCAGTCTTGAATCCCCCCCCCCCCCCAAACTCCTTGGTTGGTGAATCTATTAGCGAACGTATAAACAGTCTCAAGTTTAAAGATAGCCCCCTCCCCCACCCATGCCTGACCTAATTCTTCGACAGCATTGGCACCAATCTGGTCACCCGCCCTCTCTCAATGATGGACGAATGGATAGAGTTTTTACCGTGGCTTCTTTAAGTGATGGTGGAGAAGAGAGTCGCTCTCAACCCAGGAAAAGAGGCCGGTCGCGGGAAGGAAGGACGGGCGCCAGATTGGTAAGTGTACGTCGCTAATAGATTCACCAACCAAGGAGTTCGGGGAAATCTATAGCGCTCCATATACTTACCAAGATCAGTTCACAGTTGCCCGATGTAGCACATTGCGTCGGAGGCGGGCACCGGGACTATCGCGGGTTGAGGGCGGCTCGGGCAAAGGAGCCGTCGGTCGCTTAGGCCGGAGTAAGGTAGCAGGCGATGAAAGTGGATGGTGTTTTTCCAGCCCTCCGCTCTCATGATGTCCTCGATGGGAACGTGCGCCGCCCAGACTCTGGACGTGGCGACTCCTCTAATATCGTGTGCCTTGGCTTTACAAGACGCCGTTGTTTTTTGGATAAGTTCGCGGGCCATCGAGACAAGGTGGTCTTCGAAGCTGGCGTGTATGGGCTCCTTGGTAGGAGGAACAATCTGTCATGATTGTGTACGAGCTTGGTACCGTCGATGTACCAATTGAGGGCACGTACGGTACACCATCGTTTGTCCTCGTGGATCGACGAGATGGACCCGATGGTGGGGAGGAAGATCTCTACCGGGGTAAACAGGGTGGTTTGGTTTTTCGCGAGGAAAGCGGGATTGTGTAGGAGGCGGACCCCGTTTGGCTCGAAACGGAGCAGACCTTCCCTAACCCAACAGCGCATGCACCCTCACATTTTGTAATGAGCAGTTTCAGGGTCGAACTTGGCATGGGCTCATAAGGGGCTCACGCCAGGGCCCGGAGACCATCATCCATGGACCATGTCGGGGCCAGAGCGCGTTGCTGCCGGTTAGGGCTATGGAAAAGTAACCGCACACGTCGTGGAGTGTTGCGTTACTGCCCACCGTGGAGCCATCGGGGAACCCGCGGTCGATCTTGGTGAGGCCGACCGGTAACCCCAACGGTAGGGGTGGGGGCGCAAAGAGGCTGCTGCCACTGAGAAAGCGTGTTCAGAAAGCCTTGACGCACGAAGTCGACGCTGGACAGCTTCCAAACAGACAGACTGAGGTTGGGGAGCGTCGCTCGCTGGTGTCCGGCCAGCACCCGCTTGCCCTGGAATCGGAAGGGGCGGTCGGCCAGGAGCTGGAGGAGCAGCGGGAACCACAGCTGCTCGGTCCAAACTGAAGGTCACCAGCACATCGTGGCCCCTGTATCCCGCAGAGTGACGAGTACTCGGTGGATGAGGGGAATTGGTGGGAACGCGTAGAGGTAGCAGCCGCTCCACGGAAAGGAGAATGCATCGGTCGCCCACGAGCTGAGGTAAAAGTGTCTGGTGCAAAAGATGGACAGGCGGAAGTTGTCCGCGGGTCGCAAATAGATATATCGAAGGCGGGCCGAACATGCGAAATAGGCGGTCGGCCCACTCCCGAGTCAGGAAGAGCTCGTGGCTGTCGAGCCCCCTGGACAGAGCGTCGGCGACCTGGTTGCGACTCCCCGCCAGGCGCGATACGTGGAGCGCCACGTTCAAGCTGTCGCAAAGGGTGAGAAGCGACCAGATCTTGTTCGTGAGTAGTTCTGACCTGGTGCCCCCCTCGCAGATTAAGTAGGTCACCGTCGTCGTGTTGTCGTAAGGCGTTGATGTGAAGCACTCGCTCCTGATGGGTCCACTGCCCCGCCTCTGTGAGTTGGCCCAAAGTGGCCCCCCATCCCGTGAGGGAGGCGTCGGTGGCGAGAACGCCGACGCACTGGACAGCCTTGTCCACCATATTCGAGATATGGTCTGAATGTATCTGGAAGTGGAATGAGCAGGCTCATGTCTGATGCCGCTGGATCGTAGAAACCGAGATGGTGGCCCTGCAGGGGGCGCATGTGAATCTTGCACCTTCCCAGAATCTTGATCAAAGGTTTCACATCGGCCCCGCCGCCTGCATCCAGAGCCTCGCAGAGGTGCTCGGTGGCTTGGCGGATCTTGGCTACTGACGTTCCGGAGGTTTCGCAAGCGCTCCTCCGTCGGTGTGACCGTCCCCTGGGTGAGTCCAGTCCCGAGCGACCCTATCCACGTCCCGAAGGACCGTCTCCAAAGTCTGCGCCGACTTCTGGGCATAAGTACCATTGGCGTTGACCGCGCCTACCCCCTGTAGGCTCTGAGGGTCTTCCGGAACCACCGGAACGATAAACACTCCTGAAAGATGAGTCCGCGGGCCGTGATCCTATTATAGGCCCTCCACGACCTAGCAGCCGCCAGTCTCTCACCCCGTGTGAAGCTCCCCGTCCACTGGCATCAGCGGGCGGAGGGACTAAGCCACGTATTGCGGCTGTAGGTTCGCTACTCTCCGGCGGAGCCAGATCCCCAAAACCCAGGACCCGACGAATCACCTCTACAGCCTTGGCGAAGACCTCCGCCGGGATCTGCGTCCCCAACGGGAGGGCTTCGTCCTCCTCGTCTCTCGCTCAGGAAGGTACTCCCCGTGCGACTGAGTGTACTGAAACCGGCGCCGTTCGAAAGGATCGAGGTGCTCTCCGTATTCCGGCCCGGTCGGAGCTGATGCTGGGGCCGGAACCGGAGCTGGAGCCGGAACCGGAGCTGGTACCGGAATGGTACCGGGGCTGGAGGCGGAACCGGACCTGGTACCGGATTGAGCCGTTCCGGACCGGTCGGGTCCAGTTTCTGAAAAAAAAAAAAAACAGTCGGAGCTGGTCCAGCGGTCCCTGAGCTTCCTGACCGTCGGCCGGATCTAGTCGCCGACGCCGCGTGGGAACTGCGTCTTGCTCTGGCGACCTGAGGAGGCCTCCGGAATAGAGAGCCCCGCTGGGAAGAGCCTTCCAGAGGGAACCCCTCAAAATCCCTGGGCCCGAGTGGACGAGCCGCGGTCCGAGCCGAACCCACACAAGGTGTGAGCGGGAGTGTTTTGGCTCGAACCGGCTCGTAAGGGCTCCGCAACTCCCCGTCTGAGTCCCAGTCCTCCGTACCCTATTCCTGGGGATCGAGCTCCTAGCCCGTGCCCTCAAGCACCGTGTCCGGGCTGCTGCGGCCGTAAGTCCGGGTCTGGCCTCATCGGCCCCGGAGCTGGCCATACTTCCACTCTGCCGTGGAAGATGCTGCTGGCCGGGATCCATACCGGATCCTCGGCTCGGGACTGCCACCGCCGTGGCTTGGTCTGGGCCACTCGGGCCTGTCCCGCATACGGCTTGGCCAGGATCCACAACGGAATCTTCCTACGCGTTGTGGGTACCCGACGGATGGATCTGGCCAGGCTTCCCGCATCGGTCCAGAACTCGTGTCTGGCATCCTTCCGGGCCCCATCATATTTTGGTCCGCCTCGATTCCCTACTGAACAACACGGGAGGCCAGCTGAAAGGAGTCTTCCCATTACATGAGGAAGACTTCTGCGCCGACTTGGCCGACTTGGCCTTAGTCCCCTTGGCGCATTTCCCCTTCCTTTCACCGCCGCTCGGCTCTGGAGGGCCTAATCAGAAGCGGGGCGCTTCTGGATCTTCTGGAGCCGCTCAACGCGCTTGGCTTCTAGCCATGCCTCGATATCTCTCCGAAGGGGCTCATCCCACGGCTGGTACACCTCACATCTGCCATCCCTTGTGCATCGGCAACGAGTCATGTCGTGTGCTGTCCCACATCGGATTGTCTGTACCGCCGCAGGTACTAAAAAGCGGTAGACATCGACTGGACAAATCTCAAGGGGGGAGCATACATGAGGCCGGTTACCACCTGCTATCCATAAACTCAACATGGTAAATACACGTAACGAATCACATTGTAATAGCGTGAAATCCGAAAATCAACCAGCAATAATTGAACTTGAATCCAACCATAATCATCCATTCTAGTGGAAATTCCTCTGATATAACCCAACAAAGCGAAAGGTTTCCTGGAAATTATTCATTTAATTTCCCAGACTATTCACAACCCTAGGAATTCCTCCTAGCTGATGAGCTCGAATAAACTACGGGGAGAAGAACGGCCTTAAAGCTGGCCGCAACCCACCCGGCGAACATCAAAAAACGGGCGGGATGCACCCAAACCCCACCGCGAAAGGCTACGACCCGTTAGTCCTAAGCTCTCCTCTTACGTAGCTCTCGGAACCACCCCTATACTCAAGAGCATTGCTAGGGCGAGAGATCTAGGCTTCCCCGTCGGAAAACTAGACACCGCTCTGAACTGAAACATTCAAATACACATTTCACGATAAGGATACTTATCCGTCTTGGGAAGAATGTCGCAAAACCTCTCCATGAAGACCGTGAATAGCTGAGTGTACTCGCGATCGTTTGAAAGTTTAATTTCACGATAAATTCACTGCTGAAAAACCGTCTGCACCTCCATGTAAGGTCGTTCGGCAGTGAGAGAGGGCGGGTGCATTCGATTGGGTGTCAAAGCAATGGGGGGGGGGAGAGCAATCTTTAAACTGCGACGGGTCCGACCCTGGGTTTCCGCGTCCCGGCAGATTCCGGCACGCACGGCGCTCCTCGATGCCTCCTGAGCCGCGGTTGTCTGCCGCATATCGATGGTCTCCCTGGCCCTTGGTGCCCCTCCCATAATGTGAACGGCCGACCTTCCTACCTAATCTGAAGGATCCGTCTAAGGAAAACGTAGCCCAAGACTGAATCCAAAACTACAATCTGCTCAACTGTGACTACAAAAAAAAATTTCACTACTTAGCTCTCGACGTCTCCCTCTCTCTGTCTCCCGTCGTCGCCGCCGCACGCGTAAACTTCCAGCAACAGCAACAACCACCCCCCCGTGCCGTAAGGGACGGGACGGGACGGTGACCCTGGCCGGGACGTGGACAGTAGAGCCCGGGGGAGTGCAGGTAGGGGGAGGAGGAACCCGGACTGACCACCTACGAATCAGCCCTAAACACCCCCAAAAACAAGCCATAGTCCACAAGCGAACCTCCGCGAGGTGGAGCCACGCCCAACATGCTTTTATCCACAGTGACTGTTAGAGTCAAACGGCGGTAACAACACACACGCACGTCCTACGTTAGGCTGTTAGGAACGTACTTACGCGTGAAGGCGACAAAGAGAGGGTGAACAAAAACGACCAAACACATGCGAACCGAACGCGACCCTTTCCGGAACTGCTCCTCCGACGAAACTGTATGTAGCTTCGGTCTCCGAAACGGTTCACCAACCGTAACGACATTCCTTTGGTCGAACCTTTCGATGCGAAAAAAACACTCGTTGCAGACGATAGTCTTGCAAACGAGCTGGGCGATGCGTTGCCACCTCGGTACTATTTAAAATAGGCATATGGCGGGGGGGGGGGGGCGGGGCTGCATGTCGATGAGGGTAAGTGACTCTGTGAATAGATTTGTGGTTTCAAAACCGTCATCACTGCTATAAACAACGGCACGAATGGTCGTAGCTCCAACCGTATAAATGTCTAAATATTTCAGTACAAAGCGCCCTATGATTATGTGCAGATGCACTATTGCAATATTGCACACTGACTGATTTATCTGTCCTAACATGTGGAAGATGCGCCACTCAATAATCATACCCTATTCATTCTGCTTAGCAATCAGGGCGCTTGCAAATTTCAGGATGGTGCCTTCCTAGATACTACTTCACATATTATTTTTGAGTGTAATTTTTGCGAGGCTAACCATTTTGAGTGATTGCACATGTGTGCCGCCCTCGGTTCCAACCTGTGCCCCAGTCCAAATTCCTGGAGCCCTGAGGTACGGCTATAATGTCTTAGGATGAGCTCAGCACTGACACGCTGCGCCTCAAAATGTTGAGCATTTTGCATTATACATGAGGGCCCTAAGGCCAACATTCGGCCTTCGGTTAAAAGTTCGCAAACAACCCCGATGGACCACTAACCGAGGAGCATTGCATGTAACATTCAAGAAAATCAATTGGAACGTGTGGAGAGATGCATTTCAGGTACAAATGTTTAAAATTCAATGAAATTTCGTAAATTGGGCCCTCAGGGCCGAGTGGAACCTTAGTAAAAAAGTTCCTTAATACGTGCAATAGGTGTATCAGATAAACAGAAGAGTAGCTGCGTTAGGTCGTGCTAAGATTAATTGTTCATGCTTCACATTTAGTGATTTGTGCAGAGGTGTCCTCGTAGTGTAATGATCCATTAAAGGATTGGTGTTGTGTAACGTCACAAAACATATAGCTTGTCTGCAGTCTGCAGTGTTCGCCACCCAAGTCCTATCCTGCATGGACCCCTCGCCCTACTAAATGGGCATTATACCCTCGTTCTAGCGTTTAATTTGTCTGCCGCTCAATAGGCATGATACCCATGCACGCATTGTCACGCATTGCTCAGCACGTTTATGGGGGAAGAGCATTCAAGTCACCAGCTATGCTACTGAAACTAAAAGTTCAGAAGTTGTGGCGTGAAACTCCAGCTACGTAGATTTCCGCGAGATCATGTGAATTTGCAACAACACTTACCATTCTTTCTCTTTGTTTTTCACTCCTGGAATGGATCATCCCTGCCGGTATTAACAGCGGCAACACGAAGTTGCTATTTATGGAACCTAGAGAGAGAGAGGTGAAACAAACGATTGATTAGGGCGCCATCCTGATCGAATCTGTTGTGGTCGTATTTAAGACGTGTGGTCTAGGAGGTGTGCCGTTTCCCGCTTGTTTTAAAGGAACTACCGTATGGTTTACAAAACCGCCTTCCAAACATTGCAGTCCACTGTGAAGTCGCAACACATTTGCTAATGGTCGGAATAACCAGGATGACATGCGTTTTATAGGGTAGCCTATACCAAAAGGTTCACACGAGCGCAGTGGGTTACTACATTGAGTGATGATATATCTTTCTCTCGATATTCTTGTAACTGTACGCCCTAATTTTCACTATTGTCAGAATATTCACCTTAAACCAGAAGTTTTGTGGAAACCCTACTATTTACTAAGTGAATGAGAAAAATGAGTACAAGCACTCGGGCGACTACGGTCTATAACTCTATTAAAAAAGGAGCTACTTTCATCTTAATTTCAGAATTGTGCACTGTTAATCTTTATGGTGATATTTTAATCAACACTCGCTCGAAATATCAGCTCCTAATTTAGTTATTAGGGGTGAATACGAAAGATCATGGCTTGTGTTGAACTTGGCAATATCAAAATAAACATGTTGTTCTTCACTAAGGAAAGAAGAAGTAAGAACGTAATAAATTAATTCGGTAACCAGATGGTTTCAAACAGTAATGTTAATAAGAGACAATTCCATAAACAACAATCCCCAGATGAGGAAACAGAACCGATCTAGGCATCTGATTCACCACAATTTTCGTTATGGTTCTTGAACGTTGACACCCAGTGCAATAACCTCTTTTCTTCCTTAATAGGAAAAATTGATAATCATACTATCGAGCAGGTCATGTGCTAATGGATTTGTGCTATTGGTATAAGCAAGACAGACCTACAGGGTAAAAGCCGGCGGGACAGAATGTTATTCTGATTTGAGTTTTTCCTAGAACCTAACACATGACATGTCGACAAGTCCGACTGGTCTGTTGCAAACATTCATAACTTTTCTTCCTTGCAATGAGAGGGCCTAACCAGGCCACCGTTAATGTGGAGGGGGGTACATGGTTTGAATTCTCTGACCAACCATCAGTTGACGGATGATCCTCGTACCAGATAACTAATATGAACTACGAAGCAACATGTGATATAATGGTTGTTTGGTTGTCTATTTTACACACCGAGTACTACCACACACATTGCACTGCCTGACTGCGGGAACACTACCCACGGTGATCAGGAGAGATTTGACTTATTGGAGATTGGGTGAGCATTCAGTACACTGTTTCTGTGTATAAAAACACTCGTTTATACTCGAGGACAAATTTTGCAAATTTTGATACTTTGACAGGTATCATTAACGTGTTAGTTGGTTTGTTCAAATCAACACCTTCTCGGGATAACAGAGCAAACCGACTAGAGGGCCGGAAATTCATCACGTGATATAAAGTTGCTGATTGGCAGCTCCCATCATAACACCTTGCAATACAACAAAACCGATATGAAATTTCACATATCGGTACTCTTGTTTGGGTAATTCCAATACCCCTGTATGCTCCGATTGGTATGTGTTTGCTTTATTCGGTGATTGAGATTCCCAATTTCGCTGATGATTAGTTTTATTTTTATCTATGCATCCATGTTATGGAACAAGTATTGTGCACGTGTAGATGATCAAAGCGTGCATTAGCTATTACCATAGCTTGGATTACTGTAAGCCTGTTAAATGAATGAATACAGGGATACACTATATTCCCACTACTTTAAGAAACAAATTACACTGTTATTCTTTTTTTTTTTTTTTTTTTGCGGAGTACATTCATTGAGAAAGATGAAATCCGATCCAACACCTTATGTAGTATATAGCATATTGACGGGTCAAGAGTGGCGACTTGCGCGAACCGTTTCAATTAGGATTATGAGCAGTCGGGCAGTGGGGCGTGGCGGCATGGGTCTTCACAAGTGATGTTCGCAGAAGCCCCAATGCTAGTTCGATGCACTGTGCAACCGAGAGGCGGTTGGCAGTAGTCTCACGTATGCGATAAGGTAGTCGGGTCGTCCGTACAGTCCCACCAATTCAGCCTGCTAGCACAGCGTGGGTAAACGCACTCCAAGCCAACTGGACAAAGCGTGTGTACACGAATACTGACGCGTACTCCTTTACAGCGCACGTGGAAATACCCGTTAGGGCAGCCGCCGACTCCTTGCTCGCTGCTGCACTAACTGGCTTCAGCCGACCACGCAGATCCCAGTAGCAGTTAGTGCGAGCAGGCGCTCGAGGTTGACGTCCTGCTCTATATGAACGTTGCCTCGGAAACCCACTGCTTCTAGGTTCTTCATATGTTCGCGAAGCCCCACTGCTAGTTCGATATTCACGTGCCACCGTGAGGAGCCGGGGCAGTCCTCTCACGTACGCGATATAGGTAATCGTCGTGGTACATCATCCCAAAGCAGCCAGCTCAAACAATGTCAGTAACAGGCACTCCCAAAAGCGCCAGCGGACACAAGTGCAGTACACATACTTACCATCGATGCGCTATGGGGTACCAGCAAAGTACTTGTTAGCGATAAGAGGGACTGGCAGCCGAGCGAGCCTTGGGGACGCGCAGCAACATCGGAGCGCCCAGCATGGGTTGGCCACCTAGCGGACAGCGGGGCGTGACGGCATAGCGTTTTTATAAGAGATGTTCGCGGAGGATATGCTAAGTTTCGAAGTTCCATGTGCAACCGAGAGGAGGTTGGAGCAGTCCTCAACGTACGGCGATAAAGTAGGTCGTGTGCGAACATAAATACATACACGCAACACTCACACCAATCCTTCCAAACACGCGTAACCTGAAGACTCGTTGAAGAAACGGTCGACTCCCAGCTCGGATCGCCCCTCCTGCAACAGGCGACCACGTGGGCCCAGGGCGCGGCTTCCACTGGCGGGACACGGCGCGCCATGGCGCGCCCGCACTCGAGCGTGACGCCTCGGCCTCTACATCAACGATGTTTTAAGATACATACTGTTACGTTCCAAATACGTGCTCCAGAGCGCACTGAAGTGACAATCGTTCCCTCTCCTTGATTCTCACTGAGGAGCTTTTCGGCAAGCAATAAAAAATGGAATATCCTATTATTCCAAATCACACCAATGTGTTGCAGTTTGGCAATTTGTTGTAATTACCAACCAGCTACGATTTTTTTTTAACGACACAAGGCCCCCCCGTGAGATGGCCCCTACAATCAATTATATTATATTATTATTATTATTATAAAACTAAAAAATATAAAAATTTTATTATTATTATTATTATTATTATTATAGTATTATTATGATTAGTATTATTATTATATTATATCATATTTATATAGCGCCTGAATCACGAATGGTTCAAAGGCGTTTTACAGTAAACGCAACGTGAATAAAGGTGAGTAAAAGTATGAGACATATAGTAGAAAACCAGTTCAATAGACAATAAAATGGCCCAGAATCAAAAAATATGTATAGGCTAAACATAAAGTCAACAGTAATTATTCAGAAATTTTATCAAAATCGAGAATACGGATATGTAAAAGGCTAAGAGGTAAGCCAGTCAAAATGTGATAGCCAAAATCAGTCTATCATATTTACATGAACAAATGGGTCTGAATTGTTTTCCTAGAAGCGTTCAAAATGGTTGCATTTCTGACATTGCCCGGGGGAGACATTCCACAAGCGACTGGCGAGGAGCGAAATTCTCTTTCGCCAAAACGCCATTGTGCGTATCGAGTGATTACAGGAAAAGCTACAGTCGCCGTAGCGCTCGGGCGCGTGGACGGGGAATCTCAAGCATGTCACTCATGTAGGATGGGGGCTCGTGGGAATAGACGTGTGTACGCCAAGACAAGGGTTCTGAAGATAATTCGTTGCTCAACTGGTAGCCAGTGAAGAGATACGTAGAACCTGGGGTGATGGGCATGAGCGGGGGGGAGTCGATGATGAATTCTCCGGCCAGTTGTTGAGCCGTTGAATTGGTCAGGATAACTAGTGGCACCCCATACAGCAAGCAAGGATTTTACATGTTATGCACGAAGATCACCAGGCGTGTACAAGTGACTGGTGGTCAGTCGCTAGATAAACGCTTGTATTGCACCGAAGCTTCGCAGTGAAGCGTAACCTGATCTACGAATGCTGCTTACCTGTGGTTAGCATCTAAAGGTGGGGAATGTACGTTACACCAAGGGTTCTCAGCTGCTGATCCAGGGCGTGACAAGAGCTACCAACTTTGAGTGAGATGTCCTCACGTTGTTTTTGTGGACGCTCTGGTGAGAACAATTCACTCGGTCTCATTAGCTTCAGCTTCAGCTTATTGCGTACATCCACCCCGATTTCTGACAGGCACGTTGACAAACGAGACATGGCGTCTGCACTGAGAAAACCTCGTCTCAGGATGAATGATGTGTACACTGTGTGTCGTCAGCGTAAAATGGAGGCTTATCCTGGCCGCCGAAGTAGATTTTCCAAAGGTGATGTGTAAGCGTGTAACAACTTTAGGGCCCTAACTGATTCTTTGGGCACACCCTGCGCAAGAACCGACGGTGGACTGCCGACCTCCGATGGAGACTTTGTTTCTGGCTCATGTAGATTTGAAGAAATCCACGACAAGGCCCCATCCGTTCACTCGAATCTTTCGTGAAGTCACCCACCAGTAAACTCCGTGGTTTAGGAGTGTCCGCAATCGGCTGACACCTCCAGCCAAGACCAAAGGCACTGCTTTGTCCTCTGTCCAATGAGTTGATGAACTCACTCTGTACACTAGTCGGAAGTGCGGTTTTGCAATCTAGTGTTCTTCCGGTAATGGCAGACTGATGGGGGCGATCTGGTAGTTATTTCTGGTTGGTTGATTCTCCAAGCGTCTTCCATCACCCTCCCACCATTTGTTGAAAATTATTCAGGTGTCACGCACATGCGGATAGGCTTAGAATGTTCCCCTATCTCCTCGACAATGCCGCAGACAAAATCATCTCGACAAACCCAAAAATATTCTTACTACTAGAGATACATTGGCTACGAGGGTGCACCCATACAGTATAACAACTCTCCGCGTGATGATGATGGATTGCAACAATTAAGAGGAAACACCTTCGTAGAATAGTCCGGAGTCCAGCCATCAAACGGCGCTCGTCCTCCTTATTATTATTATTATTATTATCATTATTATTATTGTTATATTATTATTATTATATCATTACGATTATTCGAGCATTTCCGGCCGTATTACTCTCTAATTCTCGCAGTGAAATTATGCAGGTGACAACTGTTTGGCGAGAATCTGAACGTTCTTTGGTCGCTAGAAAGCGGACCCCCGTTCCTGCAGCAATACAAAACCTGATCAAATGCACCTATTGGTTCATTAGCCCTGTATTCCCCAGCAATGCATTTTAGACGACTCCGTTTTATCTCGCGGATCAATGACAACAATAGTTAAGTCAGTATAGACGCCAAAAAAGAACGAGAATAACCTCATCAACTACGGGCTGATAAATGTACTTAACTGTCCGGGATCGTATCCCGGGAAAGCAGTCATTATCGTTTGAAGTGCGAAGTGGAGGGGGGGAGATATTATATACTGTAGAGGACTTTGAGGCATGATTGCTTTTGAACAGTTAGGGCGCTAGCGTCGCAGGCTGTTCCTCATTATTGTTTGCATAGCTTGTGGTGTATACTTTCATGGGCGTTGTTTTGGTGTTAATCAATTTTATTTTGCGAAACGATGATTAGCCTTCCGTTGCATTTCCGCTAATTGCCGTCTTTTGATCGCGATAAATCGTGCTGGGGTTTTTCTTCTCTCTTCTGCAATGAATATTTGCGGAATATTTAGAGTTGGGGTGTTCGATTTTTCTTCAGGGAGCCGATGAGATCATGCAACTACGGGGATTGCCATCTTTTTAGTTATTATCGTCAACTACGGGGTTTATTATTTTTTTAATTAATTTTGATGTTTTTTTGGTTTTTGTATTTTTTGTGTGAAACATGTGAAATATTGTTACCATGTAACTATTTATAACCCCTTCACTGGCCTCCTGTCACTGAACGACGGTTGAATTGGTAACGTCGGGAACGTAAATTCAGCAGAGGAATGGACTTGAGAATGGTAAATCTCTATTGAATAAATCATGGAGGGCTATTCATGGTTACGAGGGCAATAAACATTACTATCATGTGATTCCTCCAGCCTCCCACAGTTGGGGTTAATCAGCAGCCGTATCCGGTGGACCTCGACTACGCGGTTCGACGAATCCTCGAATAGTATACGTAAACACCCTCACGTCTTCAGATTAGGCCAAAAGTAGATCGGACTTGAGTACGAGGAATGCATTTGGTACATCTAACTTGGTGAAACAATCCTGCAGTTGTAGACATTTTCGGGAGTCTGACAAGAACAAAAATTAGGCTCATTATTTTTTTTTCCTCAAAGAGAGTTATATTCGTATCACCAGAGAAAGAAACGATTTGAGACATGAGATGCTGAACGAAGCAGTTGATGTGACCTGATGTACCTTTGTCAACATGGCATCGTCGTGGGTTGCATTATTAGTCCCTCAATAACATTTCCATTAGGTATACATTTGACAGTACATTGTGTAGTATAGGCTTTAATGGTTAGGATCGTTATAGTGTTAGACTCTCCCCCATTTTTTACCCATATCGACCCCCTACCATGTATATAAACAACCACTCATTTAATTCGAAGTGCAAATAACACGCGATCGTTGATGCAATTGGTCCAATCGTTTTCCCAATTTATTTATAGTTTTATTTGTTGGGTCCAAATTTAATTAGAAATTTGGCATTTATTAAAATGCCAATCCTAAAACCCTCGACTTTATGTGATAATAAAGAATCTTGATATTGAAATCTGTTAACACTATTGTTTACCCGTGTTTAACATTTTAGAAAACTCACTGGGCATCCTGTCAGAACGACATTTGGAATTGGTTAAGATCGGAAGACACCCGTAAATCAGTCAGATGAAATGTGAACCTGAGACAGTAAATCCCCATTCAATTAAATCATGGAGGGCTATTCATGGTTTCGAGGGGCAAATACATTCACTTCGTGATCTCCTCCAGTACTCTCACACGTTTGAGTAAAGCTACGCAGCTAGTCTCCGTGGACCTCGACTACAAGGTTCGACGATCATCTATACAGCTATACGTGACACCCTCACTGTCTTTCAGATAGCCAAACTAAATCGGACCTGAGTACGATGCATGCATTTGGTACATCAAACTTGGTGAAACAAACTGGTAGTTGTAACTTCTTCGAAGAGCTGACCACGAACAATATTGGCTCTTACTTCTCTTCTCAACGAGAGTCATATGCGTACCACCCGAGAACCGCTTTGAGACCATGAATATGCTGACGAGCAGTTTCTGTGACCTATGTACCTTTGTCAACATGGCATCGTCGTGGGTTGCATTAGTCCCTCTATACATTTCCATTAAGTATACCATCTTGACAGTACTTGTGTAGTTAAGTTAAACGATAGATCGTTGCCGTTAGACTCTCCCCCTCTCTAACCCATCGACCCCCTACCATGTATATAAACAACCACTATTTAATTCGAAGTGCAAATAACACGCGATCGTTGATGCAATTTGGTCAATCGTTTTCCTTTGGCTCAAGCAACAGAAGTATTTTTCCAAACCCGTCAGCAGAAGATATAGAGGGATATTTTAGCTGAATTGAACCAGGTCTTCCTTGACCTGTCTTGTTGCTCTTTTCTCCAATTCCTCATTGTGTGTTGCTCAACGCCATCGTCAGTATTAGACTTGTTACCCAGGTGGAGTAGTCTCATGTTTCTGTCTGATTGTGGTTGCCCACCCCTACATTCTGTCTTACTTGTTAGGGCAGATCAGAGACTGGTTACTGTGGGGCTACACGTAGTGCTGAATTCTAATTAGACTCTGTGGTGCTCACGAGAGAATTGCTCTTTTCTCCCAATAAGCATGTAGACTAATAGCAACAACAGCCAGGGTTAGGATAGCAAAAACAAACTGCCATACTGTTTGCATATAATCAGAATCGTTCAATACATAATTAGCTAATTCCCCTGTTCCAGTATCAATGACTGCTTTATATCACCCTTCGGCGTTGTGCGTATACTTATCCTGTTTTCACAACACCCCTTTCACCGCAGCAAACTTAAACAAGAGCCCGAGGGGCACTGTGGGCTCTTGCCTATGCGATTCGTGCGGTTGGACAAAATGTGACTCAAAGGGGAGAAACAACCCAGATGGCGTATGTACAGTCCACATTTCTAATGTGCTAATGAGACTATGTTTTCTTCTTTCGCTGATCGCATGTTTTTTTTTCCCCAAGATGTTTGTGGAGAAATGTGTGTAGCCCAATCAGTTTCTTGGAAATGTGACAATGCCCACATCTTATATCCGATTTTTTTTTTCGGATTTTGGACATTGATTAGAAAGAACATGCTCAATACACGAAAATTACACAACTTTAAGACACTTTTGCAAAACAAAATCTGCAAATATGCCCACGCGACTGTACCATGGTAAAACTTCATTCTGTAACAACACGCCGCTCTGGGACTTCTTTTGTCTTTTAGTATTCGAGGCATGGACTCTTTATAACTGAGAGAAAACAAAAAACATGGGCTTTTGATTACTTGGCCTGAAGAGTTTGATTAACGTCATTTAGAAGCGCTGTGGTTCAAACTCCCCGACACTGAGCATCATAACACAGGAGATAATTGGGGCCTGAGGTAATCTGAGTGAAACATTACCTGCAATGGCATAATAATTCCCCTATCTTGGGATTGTCGATCATACCGTTGCTAATGACTAGACATTTTTTTTGAAAGCGCTTTGGGCTGTCACGACTGGATAGTGCTGACATATAAACCTCTGATATTGTTCTTACTATTATCATATTAATATAATTTCTAATTCGTGTCCAGGCTTGCCACTTATAAATAATTAATGGGTGACCCACAAGACAAACAATACAATACATATAAACAGTTTCTGGGGAATAACGAATCCCCCCCCCCCCATCACGATATCGGTACGGCTTAACTGTCCCACTCATTTGAAAACACAACCAATTTATCCCATGTTTTCGAATGTTGAGTGTATATATATATAGTATGGGGAACCTGGTTATCGTTTTTTGTGCTGAAAATGTGTTATTCGACCAGCGAGTGAAATCGCGAGCCGATATCCGCCGCCAAACCACGCATGCTTACCTCTCACTTCCCAGTCGAATTGAGCACGCTAGGAACGGAATGTGACACGGTTAGTCTTAGATTAAAGACTCTGAAATGGGAATATTGAACCAATAACGTTTCATATATTTTCAAGTAATTGTGTTCGAAATGCGAAACCTTGATTTGGGTGTCCCGCACCAATTGTCAACCTGAATTTCTACAGAATAAGACGGGGAATGTATCTTATATAATTTGCAATTGATGTTATATAATAATATATATATATAATATAAGATATATTAATATATATATATATATTATATAATATATATACTATATATATATATATATATATATATAGGGAGAGAGCGCAGGAGAGAGCGAGAGAGAGAGAGAGGAGAGGTCGAAATCTGGAAGTGATAAAAGCTCATGGCTTCCACGGGGATCCAAAACCGCGGAACCTCTTGCTTCACGTGATCCTTATATTCAATCGTAACCATCAAAGCGGTGCTTCTCTATAATAGTACCTACTTACGTCCTCGTTCAGTCAGAGTCCGGTCTGTTGTGGTCGGAGGAATGCTGATGTGCTCACGACTGAATGTCGTTCCCCTAAGTGTCTTAGTCCCGGAGGAATACTCATACATCACCTCTTTTAATGGGTGGGCCTCGACTCCAATGCTCCATCATATATAACCTGAACAGTCGACGTAGATTTTCCATAGCCGAGCTCACCCTTAATAATACACCTCGTAATATGTATCAGCTGTACTGATATTTCGTTATAGGAATGCAGCTGGTCCTTTTCTCTTCCAAGCCTCATGTCCTTTCCGTTACTGCGATACCCTCCTTCAACGAATACTTTATCGACGCATTACATCCTGTGCCTTGATGTAGGTATCGGTAGTACCTGTTCGTAGAGGACTCTGTATTTATGCTTTAGCTGATCGACGAATACGGACTTCTTCTGTCAAAAATAAATGCCAATTTAATCGATTCCATTCGTTACATGATGATTTTGATCACATATATTATCGAGAGAAATGATCACAGAACTATATACCAGTTATCGCTGCTCTTTACCTTACCCGTTGTAGAACTCAGCATTTTTTTTCTGAAGCGAAAAATGTAAATGAAATTGAGTTTAACGGAGCATCGCACCCATCAATGATGACTTCAAATATTAGTATTATTATTATTTTATTATTATTATTATATTATTATTATTTTATTATTATTATTATGATTATTATTATTATTATTATTATTATTATTGTATTATTATATTATTATTATTATTATATTCTTATATGGAATAATGAACAGATACGAGGCTTTTGCTGGCACAGAATAAAACCGAATAACTCGAGGGGGTTAGGAAGTATATATCTAGTCTCCCTACTCTATTAATGAGTTCAATTCAGAGAATTAGAGATATGTTATCTATTTACTCATATTAAGTTAGTTCAGTCAGAGAAGTTATAGTTATATACTACACACTCCATATATTATGAATATTTATTCTAACTCAATGTATGGTTCCGTTAAGAAATTTATAGATTACTATCTTTCATAAATCATTTAATATTACTTCAGGTCAAAATTATAGTATGTTTCATTTAGGTCCTCAATCAATTGGTCAGTTCAACGGAACTATAGCCGAGAGATACTATGACATTGAACATTCAAGCGACACACCCCACCCGTCGTCATATTGGCCTTCTGACCTAGCGAGCACGTACATTATGTCGCGTTCCAAACAGTTTAGGTGGTCAGCTCGATCGAGTCTAGTCTATTCCAGTGCAGTGATTACTTTTATGCCCCTGTGCCTGGATTCTTTATATGATATACAGAGGACGTTATTTTTTTCTTTCAAGTGGTAATACTGTTTGTAACACACTCCGTGAAGAGTACTTTGATCTCAGTTTGAGATATGCTCTCTTCTGTTCAAAGAGAGAATCTTGCACATATCTCCCCAAGATGCCTGGTTGTGTGTTTAGTTGTGACTGGTTGTGATGAATTTGAACCTCCTTTATACAGTCTATTTAGTGATCGAAACCATGGAGTGCGTTCTACCCTGATCATTTTAATGTATCGTCGCGTCATAGGCTAAGGCCTACAATGAAATGAGGCATTCCGGTGTGTTGTAGGCGTAACTTTTGTCCTACTCCATATGAAAGGTGATAGTGATCCTTCATTATACCTGGGGGGGGGGGGGGGTGATTATTTCCCACATTATCCATCCCGGCACTTTGCATCGAGAATCCTCAGTGAACGCGATATGGTTTTATGCTAAATTGAACAATCCGTGGCAGCGTGAAATACAAACCTCTTTGTATCCATCTAACTATTCTATCATGAGAGTAATACATAGTCAAGTACCCATGTAAAAACCTAAAGTGCCTGACTAAAACCGTGTAGGATATGGTACTATATCCGAGCCTATATTGCCCATCCCCTCCCTAGCGTTCCCAGGTGAATAATGGTTGTTTAACTGCCCAGTGTACTGTAACACCGCAGTCGTTGTGTGCTATTCAGACGGGATAAACACAGTTGAAAGAGCTGATGATGTCTTGAGAAAATACTAGTTCAACTGATACTACATGTGTCTTTTATGTAAGAACAGTTCTAGCACAGGGGCGAGAAGTCCCCAGCAATCTGTTCTGTTCGGAGAGTACACAAAATAATGAAAACATTTGTACCATTCAATAGATGCGCATATAAAAGTTGTGCTCAGTTAAATAGTCAGGACGCTGATGTTGCAGACATTGATAACAAAGCAAGGGATTTGAGGAATGGACTAACGCCATATAGTGGGCGGTCCAACTGTCGTTCACTCCGATTGTTCACTTCCCCACTTCGTTGAAAAATATATTGCCAAGGAGATATGCGCTTGACGTTCAGCATCTGGTAGGGAGTACGAACGTCAAGTGGACGGGAAAGTAGTACCCATAATGAACCGGAAAACGGTTCTCTCTTAGCTTACCTCTTCCACACGAACTGACGGCGTTTCATCAATATTCTGTGACGATCCTCTATCTGCGTAGAAACAACATGAAAGAGAAGACATATATTTGCGGTGCCAACATGTTTTAACCTTGTTGTCATCTCGAGAATAAGACCTATTGACGCCGCTAGCTGGCGCTAATCTGTTACCAAACTTTATCTTGCTAAACGGTAGTGCATAAAGGGTTGAGTGGAAAGGGACGGGATGTCGTGTACAGTATATGGTTGCATCAGACACTCCAAATACATCAAACTTGCTGCGGTTCCATATGTTTGCCACACCCTACCAGAGTTTTGAAACTGGCAAAACTGAAAAGTAGGTATTTAAGATGTTGCCATCTGGGACTGACCCATCACGTCACCTCAGTCTGAAAGTAGGAACACACAGCTTGGAGAGGTTTAATGCCCTGTCTGTTAGAAAATAATTTTTAGAATTTTAGGTTTTTCTAATTGTGACGGATTCAGCTTCCAACGCTTGGTGTATATTTTACCCGCTGATTCGTCTACATTTGTTCCAGTTAATTGTCCACACCATGTTATTTATGACTTTCTTGAGAGAGACCGATATAATCACTTTTTTCTCAGCATCGGTAGCAGCTCGTCAGTCATCATGTTTCTTTCTCCGTTCAGTTCGGGATTCGTTCGTATTTCGTTCGCCATTTCTGTTCAGCAGTTCACGGATCATCCTTCCCAACTGCGATCAGTTGAAACTTGGTGGTGGATGAAACTTGCACTGGCCTTTTTGTTGCATAGGGGGATTTCTTTGAATTCAATTTTTTACCCACCCCATTTTCCCACAGCCATTCCAATTGGAGCTCTCTGTGAGAGAGGGTTTTTTACATTACTCTCTTGCAGTCACATAGTGTTTATTTTATCTGTCAAGGTCCACGGCTAATCAACCCACAGTGAGTCGCACTCATTTGTTCCTTCGCGAGCAGATAAACATAGACGTTCGAGGGGCATGTATTCCTTGGGTGCAATGCGGTCGTCCGAAGTTGCACAGCTGTTCAGTCGGGATAATCATAAATGATACGGCTTTGTTTCGATGCACCTTGAAAGGTCAAAAAATAGTGTCATATTTCCTCCAATATTGTCTTTTTTTTCGTTCTCTCCCCGCGCCTGTGATGTCCGCTATTTCGCTCGCCATTTCCTCCCATCCCAAGTTGGACACTGAGACATGCTGTGTTTATGACGGGAACCCAAGAAGCAAGAACTTCGCGCCAACAAAGGTGGCCGCTTCGCTTAGATCGTCACGTCGTTTGACGAGTTTTTCCCCTGCCTGGATAAATTAACCACCTGGGCTAATGCTCTGGTTCTTTCCACCACCAATAAAATGCTCTAAAAACACACCTGCCCCAAAATTGAGTTTTCAGGCCCACGTCTGTAATCTTGCATTTTTTATATTTTTTTACGGCCCCCCAAATTTTATTTTTGCACGACGCCCCTGGTTGAATAAGTGTCGATGACAAGTATTAAAATTGGTCCATGTACCGCCATGTGTCGGTTAAGGTTTTTAGTTATGTCATGTCCGCCCAGTCTCGTTTTCTTCTCGTTCGCAACTCATGACACAGTCTAAGAGGAAGGTTGGGGGATCGGCATGATGATGGAAAAAATACTTGATAGGACAGGTAATCGCAACAGGCCTTACCATGATATAACAATTCAGAAAATCCCAACCCAGACAGTTTTGAGTCAGGGATCTCGTCTTTACTGAAAAGGAGTCCATTATTGTTTTGTGACGATATATATATATTTATATATATATATCTAAAGTATATATAGAATGTGAGTAAAACAGCCGATACATTCTGGATGCAGAGCTCTCGGACAATACTAGTATTTTTTACGAGAGCTCTTGCTCACATTATAATCGGCTGATACACCTCCACCAGTAACGAGATGGCCTCTTTCGAACGAGACATGATTGACATGGTGGAGCAGAAAAATCCAGTTCAGAGAGGTGAGAGGTAAGGGACACTTTCCAGTGATAAACCTTAAGCAAAGGACGTGGAAAAAAATCACCTTCTCCGACACAGCTGTTCGTGTCTGCGGACAAAACAGGAAACACTACGTAATGGGACTGTAAAAGCGGCGAGAGAAAGTTTCCTCAATGAAAACATCACAAAAAAATACAAGCCGGTGGTCCCGAAATACCCAAGCGAATCCAGAACGAATTCTGCTCAATAGCGACCGGCCGGAATTGAAAAAAAAAAAACCGAAAATACAACGACGAAACGACTGAAAGCACCAAGCTTTCCTTACGATCAAGGACAAAGAGAAAACTCCTAATAACATCAAATGCAAACTGAATAAACCCCATAAACACGAGACTGGGCCGCGTGAGCAAATGCCTGCTTGATAGAATGAACAGCGAAATCAGCAGCAAAAACGCAAGTGAACCAGTGGCGCAACACCGACACGGTACTCAAGTGGTTCAACGGTCTACAGCAACAAGCAACCTATCGTGCATGCTGTTTGATATCGTAGAATTCTACCCTTCCATAACTGAAAACCTACTAACTAGTTGCCTAACTTGGGCAGAAACGCTCACCCGCATCAGGACTCGAGACGGACACCATCATGGCATGCAAGAAGGTCGCTCATGTACGATAACAAAGGGGTACAATGGGTTAATTAAGCAAAAGGGCCGCAACCAATTGATGTTACCATGAGAGCGTCTGCGGAGGGCCGAAGTGTGCGAGCTGGTCGGGCTCTCACATTGCTACAACAACTGCAGCAACACTTCGCTAGGGAGACCATAGGCTTCTACCGCGACGAGGCCCGGCTGTCTTGAGGACACTTCGGACAGTGGAGCCGACAAAGCCAGAAAGACCCTGATGAAGCTAATTCAGCAAAACGGCCTCTCTGGGACCGTTTTAACACAAACTCAAGACCGCCAACTTCCTCGACATAACCCTTGACCTCCGCACTGGACCCACAAGCATTCCGCAAGCCAAATGACAGACCAGTCTATATCAACCGCCTGTCCACCACCCCTCTCGATATAGACAACATCCCACCGCATTGAGAAAAGGATCGCGCACTCTCCTCTGACGAAACTACCTGTGGACAATGCCCAGCGGCCCACCTACAACAAGGCGGCTATGAAGGCAACCTCAGCTACGTCAAGGAACAGGACAACCAAGGAGGCTACCAAGAAGAGGCGGAGGGGGAAACAGAGGAAAGTGTTTGGTTTACCTCCCCCCCCCCCCCCCATAGGAAAAGTGTAAAATCAAATGTAGGGGGGGGGGCATTCCTAAACACTTCCCCAGGCCACAAACTGTACAAATATTCAACAAAAACACCCTCAAAGTATCGTACGCTGCATGAACAACATCGGCCCTATTATAAATCCCACAAAATAGGCCATACTTAAGCAATCCAGTGACCCCCACCACCACCGTGACAAAAACTGCAATTGTAAGAGTGAGGGCCCGAATGCCACTGGCGCGGGGAAGGCTGTCAAATCATTGGTGTTCAACGCCATGTACGAGTGATGCGAGTCGAAACAATACGTGGGTTGGTAGAGGGGGGGGGGGATTCGAGATGGGTACAAACCATCATAACAAAGTCATTTCAGGCAAGGGCGCCTGGTAACCCGGGGCCCCCAATGCACGAGCTTTCCAAATATGTCTGTCGCTCGAAGACAACGGTTATAGATACTCAATCCACTGGGGGTAGCAAGGCACTCAAACCACATATAGGCGTTCATCGGGCTTTGTAAACCTGTGCCTGGACGAGAAAATCGAGATCCTTCTGGCGTCGAATAAAATAAATCGCCGCACAGAGTTGCTGTCCACGTGTCGTCACGGTATTCGGCCCCCGGAACGATCAAAAAGAGGTGATGCGTTTAAGCGATCTGTTGCCGCCTGACGATCGTCGGTAGTTAACACGTGCTGAAACCACAGTGTAGCAGCGATCTTGTGAATTCGTGTATAAATCTGTATGTGTATAATAGCTCCGTCGCCCAGCGTTGAGCACCGTACTGCAGCTAGTGAACAACTAGTTGGTCTATATATAGTAGTATTATATATATATAATTCCAATGTTGAAGTTTTCAGACCCATAAGTGATTGTCTCCTATGTGACATTGCCAATCGTCCGAATTAAACTCATGCTTGCAACAAAAATAAGGTCATGATTCTCTTCCGCATGTGTTTTTCACATATTAATGTGCAAGCTAGTTGAAGGTTAATTGAATATTTGACCATATGAGAATGCCTCGTTCCATGCTTTGATCATTTTACTGGTTGTATCCCGGACAAGTGAACCCGAACTGGGTGTCCATGTTCACATTGAGCGTTTGCTCAGTTGAGTTGATATCTACCTATACAATAATACTCAGTTTGACAGAAGGGCCTTTTGTCGTGGAATCTTGAAGAAAAAATTATAACTCATTAAATTCTTGATAGGGATGCCACTTTTTTCATTATAGAGTTTAACGAAAGCCTCCTCCTCGCCAGAACTGGGACGACAAATCCATCTCCAAATCATTGAAACTCTGACCTCCCCATGTCCCCTAACTATGTAAGTACGTGCTGCCATGTGTATATGGTGAATCGTCAGTATGATATTTGCGGAGAAAAGTTTTGCTAGCTCCACCAGGAAATAGTGTGCGTATGCAGAAGTGTTGTTCTGCTGTAATGCACGCATTCGTTAATCCCTTCGACGTAAGACCTTGGTCACATTCATGTATATAGAGATATATATAATATATAGCTATATATATATATAGATATATCATATATATATATATATATATATATATATATAATATATATATATATAATATTATATATATATATATATATATATATATATATATATATATAATAATCCATATATCTATATAATATATATTATATATATATATATATATATATGCATATAGTACTATCTAATGGCAACGTTGTTCTACAACCGCAACGGGCCCTCTACTTCCCAGAGAGAACGCCTTAATGTCCAATACATTGGTCGTTGTTTTCACAAAACAAAATCTCTTCCGCAAGTTTTAGAAAGTGAAATCGGTCTTTAATAAGTGACTAAATGACCTATCTAAACAATTGATCTTTAGTTGACATAAGAGAGGTTTTCATTTTCTGTCGATTTGTTAGCTGAACTAGAAAATTGAAATGAGAATTGCATATAGTAATCACTCTTCCGTAAATCCTATTTATCCCCCGTGAACAGAGGCTTTTAAAAAATGTTATACTCCTTGACGGGATTTCAAGGAATCGATGCAGTTATGCATGAGAGTGTGCGTGTGCGTGTGCGCGCTCGTGGGTGTGGTGTGTGTGTCTTTGTATTTACAACTGGCTTGTGAGCAAGATAATTGGACGCCACCTTGGATGGCTGGAGCTTCATACTCGTTCCACACGATGAGTACATGCACACTTTTGTGTTTCGTCAGCTCAAGGTAATCTGAGTCGCAGATGTTTCTTCTTATGAGGAGTACAAAGGCCCTATTGTTCTTTCATGGGATGTCAGTCAAGGACTCTGAGATTAAACTTTCAATCCTCCCCAATCCTCCATACTGACTTGGCCTGTCATGCCCTCATTGATTGAACGCTGAGAACATGAATGTACCCCCCTCTAAGTTAGGTTGGGGTGAAACTTGAGGATTCCAAGAATTGAATTCTGTTGAGACATTAGAGTGGAACTCGTGCACAGTTAAGTAAATTATCCACAATGGCTAGTATCACTTCGTTGAGCAGTGGGGGCGTTGGCACGATTTTTTGAGTTGGAGGGGGGGGGGCTGAAGTTTGTAGACGGACATGGGGGAGGGTCCAAGGGAAGGGGGTGTGAATTTTTTTGCATTTTCAGATAAGTCTAGAATCTCAATTGGGTGCAATATAGCACACTTATACACCCATTCATTTGGGAAAGACACCTTTTCACAATTACACCTTGGATCCACATTTTTCTGTTCCAAAATGTGAAGAGAACCAAGGGCCTTGAGGTTTGTTTTAGATCACCTTCTGGTTAATATTCTAAATCTTGTTTTTAACAGTTGTTCCCTGTTGACATAGTGCTATGATAGGAACGTTGTCCACAGTCACCCACCTATAAAATCTCTGGGACTCACTATACTGTAGGGGTTGCTGGTGATTACCTACAACGCTTTGATGTATAAAGCGATGAAATGGAGGAAGATATGATAAATCACAGGAGTTAAAGTGGGCAGCACTAATACAATGCCGATTGTACTTAGCTTCCTCACAGTTGTCCATTTAAAACACCTGGGAATAGAGGAGCATTGAAGGAGAGCACTTTTTGCCCCAGGCACACGAAAGCTGATCGGTTTGGGGAGGCGATTTCCAAACTTATGTATCTCCTCGCAATTGGCGTCTGGAGCTCTACTGTGAACTGAGCTACTACCGATCTCCAATCCAATTAAGGGTTGAAAAAAACCTCTTTGACATATTTTGTAATTAGTGTCTAAGAGAAAACTTTTGTTTCACATTAAAGGTCATAAAAACATAGTTAATACTGCTAACTTGGGGTAGGCGGCTCTCGATCCCAGTTAAGACTATACATTTTCTGTTAACATCTCGGCAGACGTTGCAGACAGAAAATGTATAATAACAAAAAACAGTAAACAAATTGAGAATAGGCGAAGCTAGAATCCCTGTGGCGTTTTGCGAGGTCGTCATCCATGAAAGGACCTTATTTCTGAACACTTAATAAATAAATGAAACAATGGAACGTGATCACTCCTCACCCCCCACGAAAAATCACTAGGTTCATTCATGGTATAAAACCTATAGACACCTAATCTTCATAAACATCTGTACAGTATCAGGTATTTTGAATGATTCCAAGCTGTCTATGCGGCCAATTGCAAGATGAAGAGGGAGAACCAAGTACTTTAAACTTCTTTTGAAAAATGCTTACATTTACACAGACAGACTCTGAAACAAAATTTACCGATAGCTCACGGACAATGAAAGCAACTAGTAGCCGTCTACTAAATCAGAAAGTGCAGGGAATCTAACACACGACATAGGGAGATGAAAACTGTCGGTAGTGGCCTAAGAAGTACAAATGCAGATTGTCCCCTAGTTGGAGAATTCAATATTACTCGTCACTCTAGTTGGAATCTTTAATTACAGTTGGAATCTTAATCTGTGAAACTGCTAGAACTGACCAGTGCAGTGTTGTGCATGCCAGTGCGACTGCTGATACACACTACTCAGTGTACTGGGCTTTTTGGCATACGATACAGTACATACACGTATGAGCTTGTATATCGCTGACGGCACTCGGCACACAACCGGAGACCGTGAACGATCAAAATATTGCGCTGAGTATGCGAATATAATTTAGGTTCAGTGATCGTGCGCCGTGGAAGTGAGGTGTGGAGGATAACATAAATTAATGCTGAATATTGCCAACAGTAGTTTTCATTATTGTGTGAAAATAAAAAGGGTTTTCTGCTGGGAAGTGGGGGGGGGGGTGGAAGATAGTATATCATTATATATATATATAATATATATATAAAGATATATATATATTTTATATATCATAATATAATATTATATATATATATATATATATATATATATATAATATATAATTATATATATATATATATATATTAGTTGGATAATTCAGCGGTCAGCCGGAGATATAGATATATATAGAATAGGAGAGTGGGGTGCGAACTACGTTGTCGTGCTTGCTTTCAATGTTGTGGATAGCCTTGGTTGAGCCAGACAGGATATCTGGGCTCTCACAAAAAAACTGTAGAGAATAAGCGTATCAGTCGTTTGGGTTCAAAAGAGAGTGAGAGAGTGGGGGAGGGCGAGACAATGTTCTCTTGTTTTGGACGTGAAGGGTTGCTGAGGTACCAGTGTATTCTCCTGTGACGATTAGCTATTCAGTCTCAATGACAACGAAGAAAGTCTTACAACTCACAATAGAAGCTATTAGAATACATTACTTATCATGAAAGGCACAGCAGAAAAAACAATTATTGTATCAAAATGTTTTTTTGAAGGGATATATTGGCAAGCGAAATGACCTTTGCCATATGCCTCAATGAAGAAAAAGCATATCTAGAAGTGAAGGTGCCATAATAATAACGTTATTCAATTGACAACTCCTGAAAAAGTTGTGGAAAATTCGATATTTGGCCAATTTTGGCTTGAACACAAATAACTCGACCCCACCGGATGGATGATAGCCATACTTGGTATGTGTGTCCCAAGATGAGTACATGAAGCCGGTCGTTTGGGGTCAGGTCCAGAGGTCATCTGTGGTCAACAGAGGTCAAAGTTTAAAAACTTGTAAACACGATAAGTCCAGATTGGGTGGTCCGTAAAGTTGAAATGGTGTACAGCTTCGTAGGGGGAGTACAGGAAACCCTCGTTTTGGTTTCAGGTCGGAGTGAATATGGTCGAAAATAGGAAATTTGTGTGAAAATCTATATTTTAGCATTGTTGTTTTGTTTTTACTTTAAACACGATAACTCAACCCACAGGATGGATGAAGGCTATACTTGGTATGTGTGTTCCCCAGGATGAGTCATGAACCTAGTTTGGGGGTCAGGTCAGAGGTGTCTAGTCACAGATGGTCAAAGTCTGAAAACCTGTAAACACGATAAGTCCGGAATGGTGGTCGATCAAGTTGAAATTAGGTATATAGCTTCTTGGGAGTACAGGAACCCTATTGTCTTTGGTTTAGGTCGGCGTTGAATTTTGGTCAAAAAACAAAATATTAAAATTTGTGAAAAGTCGACATTTGGGCCAATTTTGGCTGGTAAACACAATAACTCGACCCCCCCGATGATGAAGCTCATACTTGGTATGTGTGTTCCCCAGGATGAGTACATGAACCCCAAGTGTTTTGGGGTAATGTCAGAAAGGTCACTGAAGGTCACCAGAGGTCAAAGTTTGAAAACCTTGGGAAAACGGTCGGTCAGAACAGGTGGTCTGATCAGGTTGAAATTAGGGTGTATCTGTCTTATGGGGAGTACAGGAAAATTTTTTTGCGGATGAGGGCGCATGTGTGAATTTTGGCCAAAACAGGAAAAATGTGTGAAAAGTCAACATTTGGCCAATTTGGTTGCAAACGATTAACTCGGATACCGCCGAGGGATTGAGCCATACTTGGGTTTGTGTATTCCCCATGATGAGTCATGAACCATTTTTGGGGTCAGATCAGAGGTAATTTGAAGGTTAGCAGAGTTCAACGTCTGAAAACCTTGAAAATTTAGTGTGTACGATCTACCAAGGGTACAGGAACCCCTAATGAGTGGTTGGGAAGACAGAAAATTAGTCAGACGTAATGTTGCCAATAAACGAGTGGTACAATCTCCCATTTGTCGTGGTCGGCTATAGGTGACAGGAAAACAGTCAAGGGAACCTAAGTTTTGTGCTTTCTGTTTTTTTTTATTTTTATGAATACTTGCCGAGCAGATATCGAACCTATTCAAGACCAGCAATGAGTGCAGATCGGGACTGCCACCTATAGTAATCTGCGGATCCCTCACAGTACACGGAATAAGATTGCCTCTGGTGGGAGTGGGGGTGGGGGGGGGGGGGGGGGTCACACGCCAGCGGCAACTTGCAATGGACTACCCCTCGTTTGGCCCTGACTCAATCGTTGTGCTATGATCAAAACGAGAAGGCAACAGGTACAGGAATCGATTCCCAGTTCAGGTCAGGTTAGAGTTGGCTTTCGAGTGTCCAATTTAGAGACCACGTGGTCACTGTTTTCCAGCAAACATAAAAACATACTATGACTATTTCACGAGACGTTTTGCTTCAATTAAGGGAAGTGGTATCTACCATGAATGTATCATTGGCTACAGCTTTCATTAAGGTATGTCAAACGAATGGCTGGGGATAAAAAGCCTCAAAAACGTACGCGTCACAAATTACGATATCGAAACTATAACATACCGCCTAAAATAGTTCCCAACAACGAAAACCCGAAAGAAATAGATAAAAGTCAGCGTAAAACAACGGTTCAAAGAATGAAAGCAAAATAACCCAATGTCGAATAATGATGGCGTGATTTCGGTTTCATTGAAACGTAATCACTTACAAAATCTGAGGTGTAGCACTTCGACCTTGTTCATATATAGCCCTCTTATCGCATCCGAGTTCAGTTTCGTTTCAAATCGAAAGAAGCAAACAAACGAACCACTTGACCGTATAAAGTATATATTAGAGGCAAATGAAGATGACAGTAATAGTTACTTTATCACTGTGGAACGCTGCGAGATTCTAACACAATTTAACCGTGAGTAACTTTAAGGGATTTAACCTAGTCTGGGAATCTATAGGCTCATCATCTATAAGCTCATGAGTGCAATTTAGGCCGGGGTAAAATTGAATCAAGTTAGAGGAAATGAAACACGTTTACAATGTCATGTTGCGCAGCATTCTCCGTTTTTGGAGGGGGTCTAATTTGAACCTATGGATGCTAGCGTTCTCCTAGATATCGTCCTTACAAAGACGACGTCACATCGAACCCACACCATAGCAGACTGCATAAATACCTTCTGCATTCGTCAAAGGAATAACAAATTAAAGCCACTGGACGAGTTTGTCAATATTGAGGGTGTCGCCTTACCCCCCCCCCCCCCTCCCCATCCCCCCATCACTGGTTTCCCCATGTCCTTCCAGGTGGATACCGGTCATGTCGATTCCTATGGACGTTCAACCAAGTTGCGAATCACGCTCTCAATATGGACACGTGGCCAAATGGCATTCATAGATCGCGATGCGTTTCGCGTTATTCGTGGTTCGTGTGGGTTGTGCGTTATTGCCTATTCGTAATTGATGGTGGCTTGCTGGATCTGTCGAAAATAAAGAATATGTGTAACTCTCACGTGGGAAAACTTCCTTCATTTTTCGTATTATCATTTCATGCAATTAAGTCAATTAATAATGTAATGTGATGTAAATATATTCCTCTAAAACGCATTACATGGCAAGCTTCTCAATGCGTCTCACAGATAAACACGGTCACCGAACTGTTAAGATTAGCATAAATCAACAAAACGTCAAAGCGCAAAATCCGAAAGCGATGATATGAAAAGTTAAATCAAAAGCAGAAGGCTCTCGGAAAAGGTGAGTTTTAAGCTTAGATTTAAAACGATAAAATTTGCAATAGCTATAAATTCACGAGGCAGGCCTTCCACAGCCTGGGAGCACATATCGAGAAAGCACGCCCCCCCCCCCCCCCCCCCCCCCTATAAAATTGTTACTGAACGAGAGGCTGTGAGGCGCAAAAGATCAACAGAGATAAGAAGTGCTACCCCATATAGTACCTTATGAGTTCAGACATGAATTTTGAATTTAGTACGTTGCTTAACAGGACGCCAATGGAGGCAACATACATAAATACAAAGTACTAAATAATTTGCCATTTTACGGAAATGATATTGACAGGACCTTTTCGAAGGAAAATAAGGTGAGGAACATCACATTATTGTTCGGACCATTACAAAGCGATATATGGAATGCCTATTTAGAGACTGACCCCCGGAAATCTCGAGATGGTGGTTAAACCGCAGTCTGGTAAAAAGATCAGAGTAGGATTCAACCAGCTGATTTTCAGAGTCTGATTAGCTCCCTAAAACCTAAACATGAAAATATGGACATCTGGTAAGTCGCCTAACTGTAGATGGTTGACGATGTTAAGGAATACCGATGGTCTATTTGGATTGCCGCTTTGTCGGATGGTCTAACACTACACAGCCACTGACTTTGGGAGTTGATAATACTCACAAGTGCAGTCCAAATCATGTATGTTTGCAATAAAAGGTACAAAAACAGTTTTGACCAAGCATGACCCCAAGTAGAGTATGTGTATGAATTCTGGCTCAGATGGTTGAAATAAAGCAGTAGAATCGTGGATAGTAACGCAGGTGATGCACAACATGGTTGGCACGGAGTTACGTCCACACTGATTTCAGTAGGATAATATTGGTGAAATAACTTTTTGGTTTGCCGTGTTCTTGTGGAAATAGTTGATTTCGAAAGGAACTTGCAGTTCAGAACCTCTAACGGGAGTCCACGTTATTGGTATTTCATTTACATTAGGATAATGATCCGTGACAGCCTGTAACATCTCACTCAATCACTCACTCGGACCACTGACAAATATCATTTCTCTTCCAAAAATGAAAACTGAATAAGGAACAGTTCAGTGGAGTTTTATAAGTTGGATCTGATCAAAGAGGGATTACGTGCCTATTAACTGTATCACTTTCTGTTTGTATAATATCCAACCACTCTTCATACCGGGGGTCAATGGGCTATCATTTCCGATCACTTCAAGTATAATCCCTGTAGACCTATAAATCTGCTCAACAATAACCATCGTGTCAAATTCTCGAAAAAAAAAAACAATGTCAGGAAGCGTTGTATCGGAATACTGTACCGTATGTACAATCCGAGTAGGGTAGACAAACGGGTGGAAGCATTCGAACCGTTTCAGTCAAAGGTTACACAGTGAAAATTTATACTCGATAGTAGGTCCATCATAGAGGGGTGTTTAGGACATTAGGTATCAGAGAAACGTTTAGCATGGACATATCTCTCCGAGTGATATGCCCTGGTCCTCGCGACAGTGGACACAGGAGTATCGGGCAGTGAGTTGAATGAATTCTTCTCATTTTTTCTCATCTCGATTACTAGTTCACTATTCTCTACTCGGGGGTTTTGGTAACGTGTTAGCGACGATAGAGATTGCGAGCACAACGAAAAAGATAAAAACACTCAGTCGACATGGCTGCACGTGATAAAACAACTTGAGTAGATGGTGATGTAGATGTTTTTACATCATTGTTTCATGAGGGTGTGGATAACTGGTATGTCTGATGGTCACCCTGAAGACTAATTTGAGTGGATGCGGCATATATGGAGGATATAGGGGAATCTCATGAATGTCTTCTCTCTCGCAAAATACTGCTGGGATTATAAAAAAAGATAACCCCAGTGATGAATTAAGGCCAATGAGAATCACTGAACGGGAATTGGCCCCATTGGCTAACGCTCATCCAAATTCCCAGGCCTCAGTCCCTAACGCAATCAAATTACACAAATATTTACAGTCATTACCAGTTCGAGAGCCAATTTTTGCTGGAGAGGAACGACTAGACGCGCTGTGATGCGCATGGATGCTATTGTTGGTTTTCTCCGCAACACCAGACGAATGATACATGGTACATGCTTTTCTGCATATATGTAACGACGAAAACTGTCTCGCGCGACTCGCGGTATGAAGAAACGATTTCGAAATTGGCATATCATTGCAATGATATAACGTATCGGATATCGAATGCACTAGGACAATGTTCATTTCAATGTTTTTCATCGTTTTTGGGTTGGAGTGGATCGCCTCCTGTTGAATGGTAGAAGCCAGTTCACTGTAATTGACTCCATCGCCTGTGGCCCTCCCCCATGAAATGGGGCATTCCTCTAGGATCAATCTTCGGGCCCCATCGATTTCGCTAGCTACAACCAGACCACAGTTTGTTCTGTGCCATCTATGCATATGGCACCCAATTATACATCACCATGAAAAAGGAGAACAATCCAATATATTGATATTGCTGCATCCAATATATTGAGACTTGAATGACCAAGAACACCTCTTGTACTTCAACTCTCAATTCGCTAGAGTTACTCCATTCAGTCACATTACGGCTGGAAACGCTAAGATCGATACTGCTCATAACGCTCGTGATCTACGAAACATCCTAGACTCCCATATGTCCATTACTCCACAAGGTAATGACATCTGCCGTGGTACCTTGAATGGAGAAAAATAGTAACATTCGCAAGTACCTGGATCAACGGAAACACCGAAAGTCTCATTCATGCATTCGTCACATCTCGCCTAGACAGCTGCAACAGCATTCCATCAACCTTCCGAACAAAGATGGCCAGGAGCTCCAACGCCTCCAGAACTCTGCTGCTCCATTCGTCACCCTGTAGAAGATATGCGATCATATCACTCTCCGCAACCTCCATTGGCTTCCCATGAAACAGCGTATTGAATTAAAAGTCTACTAATCGCATTCAAGATACTCACAAACCTTGCACCCAACTATTTGTCTGACTGTTCACACGGAGGCTCCATCAAGTCTCTCAGATCAGGTTTCCAACATCTTCTGTGAGTTCTGGTGTCAAGGGAACAAACGTATTGGCAGCTTGCCTCTCGGTTTACAGCACCCAAACCCGCTAAAACAGATGATCTCAAGGTTGTTTATGATATGTATCTTTACCGTATATTTGTTTAATGTACTTTGTAAAGACATGGACAGGTATTCACCTCCATTGCGCTTTTAGGGGAAACAATTTAATTAGATTATTATCATTTTCTGGTTTGTACGTAGATTGCAACTCTACTGCGACGATGTCCTTACACATGGCATCTTGTGTGAGTGTTCTGCCTTAAGGTGAACGGGACTCCAATATTGATATCGGCTTCCTCCCCACCCCGAGTGGGGCCCTGGTATCAGTCACGGCGCAGAGAGAGCTGGTCTCTTCGAGACTGAAAACCTGTACGCTGCAGACGGGGGAATGCGGGTGGGCAGCGCTGACGAACATGCCCGAAGTTGTTCAAACAGGGTCCGTAATGTGGTGTAATTATATTTGCATATGGGGATATCTCAAGGGGATATCGAAAGACCCGGCTACGCTCACCGCGTCCGACTGAATATCTTCGAGTAGCCCAATAGCTCTCCGTAGCGTTGTCTAATTGGCAGGATACTTGCGCACAATTCTGTCATTTCTGCCATTTGAGTGCTCAGTTGTTGATGGCTCATGGTTTCTCCTTTGCGTTACTATGTAGTAGTACGTGTTAGATTGAACTGTTAGGATGTAGGGTTAGGGTTAGGGTTAGGGTTAGGGAGCAACCCTTGACGCTGGTTCGCCAGTTACGACTTGTTGGAAAATGCTTGACTTGGAAACGGTATTGCATCTTTCTCTCATTTCTCTGTGAGATGCACTGCTGGCCTTCACGGATCTGGCGCTTAGCAGCCTTCGGTTACTCGACTCCAGGAAAACCGTTTGGCTTCATAGTTGTTTTTGTTTGTTTTTTGGTTGGTTTCGGAGACCCAATGTAAAATGATGGAATTGACACTGAAACAGAGAGACAGAGACTATGCGCACATAGATGGGAGATGTCGGGGATGCTCGTGGACTGCAGGGTCCTTAATAGCACCTAGTTTCTCGAACTGATCACAAGCCGCTGGTGTTACACTTCTCCTGACTTTCAAAATCCCGAAAAGTCTGATGTCAGCCAAATGGAGGATCCGTGCATTGCAGATTGTCTGCTGACAAACTTGGACACTCTCTTGTGAGACTTAGTGTGGATGGGGACTTCGAGTAGGGATGGTTAGACACCCCACCCAGCATCTTCAAGGTAGCGGGAGAATGTATCTTGGAGTGAGACCAATGGAACGGATATTAAGTAAGCAGTTGATGTCATTGAACAAAGTCGTCTAAACGCAATACTAGGACCTGGTGTGCTAGGGCAGTAGGTGGTTCAGCTTATAGCGTCGAAGGCACTGCACTGTGCCCAGGACAGGAGTTCATAGTTTCTGTGATTCGATGAAGAGGCGCCTGGCCGAGAAGCTTCACAGCCGGCTTTGGGTCGGAAGAATGGTATAGTGGTATCAGTGACACTTTCCACATGGCGGTCCTGGGAGAAGATTGAGATTGCTTACACCACTGTCTCGATATCACTAGTCGAGAATAGGAGGCAAGTTATCGCCGGTGCTAATCCAGCATCCTCAGGGTAGCGGGAGAATGTATCTTGGAGTGAGACCAATGGAACGGATATTAAGTAAGCAGTTGATGTCATTGAACAAAGTCGTCTAAACGCAATACTAGGACCTGGTGTGCTAGGGCAGTAGGTGGTTCAGCTTATAGCGTCGAATGCACTGCACTGTGCCCAGGACAGGAGTTCATAGTTTCTGTGATTCGGTGGAGAGGCGCCTGGCAACAGAAGCTTCACAGCCGGCTTTGGGTCGGAAGAATGGTATAGTGGTATCAGTGACACTTTCCACATGGCGGTCCTGGGAGAAGATTGAGATTGCTTACACCACTGTCTCGATATCACTAGTCGAGAATAGGAGGCAAGTTATCGCCGGTGCTAATCCAGCATCCTCAGGGTAGCGGGGGAATGTATCTTGGAGTGAGACCAATGGAACGGATATTAAGTAAGCAGTTGATGTCATTGAACAAAGTCGTCTAAACGCAATACTAGGACCTGGTGAGCTAGGGCAGTAGGTGGTTTAGCTTATAGCGTCGAAGGCACTGCACTGTGCCCAAGACAGGAGTTCATAGTTTCTGTGATTCGGTGGGGAGGCGCCTGGCACCAGAAGCTCCACAGCCGGCTTTGGGTCGGAAGAATGGTATAGTGGTATCAGTGACACTTTCCACATGGCGGTCCTGGGAGAAGATTGAGATTGCTTACACCACTGTCTCGATATCACTAGTCGAGAAAGGAGGCAAGTTATCGCCGGTGCTAATCCAAGCTGAATGCAGCCGTGGTCCGTTGATGTGCCTTAATTAGCTTCCTGAACCCTTAAAAATCAAATCACGTCGGCCTCGAATCCGCGATGCCCTTCGTCTGTGGTTCGTCAGGTAATGGCGATATATTGACTGGTGATTCCAATGCAAAAACTAGTTGGACTGATCCCCAAAGCTCGGAAATCCAGCAGAATGGCGTGAATTACTGGTTGCTAAGCCGTCTGGGTGCGGGGGGGGGTAGATACTGTTCATTATTCTTCTAGGAAAGAAAGGACGGTGCTCTGAACTGGGATAATTAAAACTTGGTTAAACTCCATCCAATATTTGGCAACCTTTTTGCAGGAATCGTATTAAGGAAGATATTTCGCCAGTGCTTGTGCATTAACGCCCTGAACAGACGGAGTTCTCTCTCACAGGGTGGCTCTTCTTGTCAATAAAGTGTATCATAATGCGGACAGAAAATCGCGACAATAGAAGAACAACGCACAGGGGAAAAGTGGCAACCAAGTGCTGCTTCGTTGTGGTTGACCTGTTGTTCTCAGATATACTGTTCCCATTTTTGTGGAGTATATGCAAAACGTCTGGACTGGGTCAGTAGAATCCGTGAACGACGGACAAAGTTTTTAGTGGAGTGTACGAACACGCTTTATCTTCTTTGAACGCAGTTGCATCCACAGTAATACAAAAAAGAGTGAGTTATGAATATTTGTTTACAGAACACTAGATCTGCTGAACCATCAGTCTGAAAGTTGCGTCGGTAAAGGTACCATCTCGTTAGGCATTTATAACTTCTTTCTTTTTTTCCCTATTATTGTCATTGACTGGGCGATTTTTTTTTCTTTACACGATCATGAAGATCAGTTGACAGAAACAGTTATCCGGGTCCTCTAATAAAGACCCAATATGCACTCCAGTAATATTACAATCCCTAACCCAGTGCATCGGTTAACGTGAGCAATCGAGGAAGTATAGGTACTGTTGGACATCGCCCGGTGGTATAGCGCACACTGGCGGTAACAGCGAGTTTTTCCAACGGTTTCCTGAGGCGGTATATTCTCTGGCGGCTTCAGTGGCAGCGAGTGTGTTGGTAGTGGAGGGGTAAGGTGCAGCAGTGGATTTCCAGGCAGCATTTGTGGATGCTTTGGTGGTGGATCCGGTGGTAGACAAAACGTTTTGAAGGGGTATATGAGTTAACTTGCAAACGAGCGAAAATAAAAACAGCCAGAAGAATGTTTTCTTTCCTTCTTCAAAGAATGGCCCACGAAGGTCCAAAGACATATCTCCAGATAATATATTGTTATGCCCAAATTGTACTACTTTCACGACAACATATCCAAAACTGAAGGTACACACCTCTTTAATTCTCACTTTCTCGACCATTTTGGACTACGCTCTTCTCCGGCACGAGTCTGTCCGTTTCGCTTCATTTTGGTATTGCCCAACACCTATTTGGGGGACAATTAGGGCGTACTTATCTAAGGGTTGGAGCACGTATATGGTGGTCCGCCAAACAATCTATATATTTTGCTAATGAGTATGCCCAATTTTTGCCAAGGGTTATGGAAGATAGGAATTCATGTTTGTTCGACAAAACTTACTGGTCGTGATTTTCTAGATGATGATGGTCTTTCGTGTTGATGAATTTTCTGACTCGCGGGTGCTGGCAAAATCCAATGAATCACCATCAAGATTGAGCGACCAGAAACATTTGGATCCATTATCGAGGAATTTATTGTTTCGCAAAATGGCGCCGCATCGCTGATACCCAAATAATCGAAATGAAGGCATTGGCAATGAGAAAGTGTTGCCAGACATGGCTGTTCCAATATCACTATTTTCAAACAGACTTTTATTTCAGAAAACAGTGATAGGTATTTAGTCGGGGCTTCTTTCTTTTTTTCCCTATTATTGTTCCTGTATTTTCTCTCTCATGATACACCGCCCTGGTGGATATGCCTATTCCAACCACGATTGTTGATAACATGACCCCATATAAAGTTAATTTTCAAGCAAAAAGAGTAACCTGTCTAGAGAATAGGGAGAATCCATTGACTGCCCAGCATGAGGAAAAACTGATTACACGTCTGTCATAGATCGACTGACCTTTCAACAGTTCGATTTCTCATCACGAATCGACACAGGGCGCTGCCTGTCTTCCTTCTTCCTGAAAAAATAGGAATTTAGCGTGAAGCCAAAAAGACGAAATCTTCCTAGTATTTAGAAACTTCCTGAAGCAATCGTCAGAACAGCATCTTACTCCTCGGCACACATTCCCAGGATTTGGGCAGGAATGACAGCAGGAGACATTGGGTGCCTCGATGGAGACCACGGTATTAGCTTAGCAACGCCTTCAGCTGAAACCTCAACGATATCTATAGATGGTGTGATGATATTTCTAGCTGGAGAAATGTCTCCATTTCCTTTAGTGGTGACAGAACACAATTATTCAATCAAGATCTCAGCTTTCGTCTTGTTATCACTTCTTCCAATATTTTTTAGGTGGTTTAGTCCTGACATGTAGCTCCAATGTACTTTTCTAGTCAATTTAGAAGTCAAACTTCAGTTCAATTTTCTGTGTGCTTACATTACCACGTTCAACCCATTTTGGGTGTCTTAATTTGTTGCAAAGTATTCACAACGGTGGGCATCATTCTTCATATAATGTATTCACGGCCATGGTGGTATTGAATGCTGATGTTCCTGTCTGGCCAATTGTTCAGATGAATTCTGACTATCAATATCGCACTTGTAACATAGGTTGGTTTTGATCGATGCGTCTGGCCGGTCTATGCTAGTCTTGTGGCAGTGCGCCACCACTTCATTCTGTATCATCGCCGAATTGTGACATGCTCCCAACGCCTACAATGGGATAACCGCCATTCTGCTTCCAGTATTGGATTAAGCCAATCACAACACCGATAAGGAACAGAGCCCCGTTTTGAATATTCAATGTTTGTCCGTGAATGGATGTCGCGTGTTACCTCACGCGACATCGAGGATTGCCGTTTAGCAGGTTGGCGGTTCGGCTATCCATATTTTTTTACTTAAAAATTAAAATGACATTTTATCGTATTTGTTTCTGGATCTTGTAATATGTTTCAAGATTTCTCTTATCATCATCTGGCCAAATCTGCTCACATGTTCCGGGAAAGTACCCCCCGTGAAGCCTCGCACTACCCATTTTTTTTTATAACAAACTACGCGAGAGCAACAAATGTTGCTATCAATGTACAGCCATGTCATGAGGATTTTTTTTTAGTCGAGGTGATATCCATAGTGTGTTCTAAACCCCGAGCACTTTCAATCGCTTACGTGAAGTCTTCAAAATAGTTTGCGCCTATAATTACTGGGAAGAAAGTGTTGCTTACGCAACTTCTTACGGGTTGGCGTCGTAACAGTAAACTGTTAGTGTTACTCGTATTCATGCAATAATTTACCTACAGTCGGCACTTATGAAACGTTCCATTCCCGAATTGCCTTCCTTTGTCTTGAAGCGTCCACACAGATGGAAAGGAAAACGGCAAGTTCTTCTATTTTTTACGGTGAGTACTTTCTGTACATTGGCCTGAAATTAGGGCTAACAACTATTTCGGTGGAGAAACGTACTTCACACTGTTTTCTAATTTCTGCCCTGTACAACACACTGTGCTTTCAGTATTCATTTTAATGGGAGGAGCTCGTTTCCTAAATATGGCTCTAACTACTCACACTTGGTGATTTGGACGAGACGATTATTTCAGTCAGGCGGGCTGCATATTTTTCTATAGTCAATCTAGGTTCGTGAAGGGCTAAACAATAATCGTCTTAACTCAGGACATGTCTGGTACTGGTCCGGTAATCATCATGACACACGAATGCCGTCATGATCGCCGATCGCTGGATCACCACCGACCCCAACCAAACAAAAACATTAGCTATATCGAGGGAATTGGCTCGAGAGATTGGCATGATATCCCAAGCTATACTCTTCAAAATGTTGTGTAAAACTTACACAACACTGTGTACTAGCCCACCTATCCAAGTGTTGTGTGAGGAATTACACAACATTTTGTAATGGTTGTGTAACAAAATACACACATTGAGCAGATTATACGCAATATTGTGTGACTTCTTACACAACACCGGGATAGGTGTGCAAGTTAGACAACTTGTTCAAGAGACAAAATGTCCAATGTAGCTAGACCTTCTAACGGTCCTTGGGTATCTCTCGGGACCCTGACAACCTCGCAATTTGCAACCGAAACAACCTGATAAGTAGCAACTGAACCATTTGAGAGGGCAATCGACACGTCAACCAATCTGTTTGGGTCCTGCCTGATAAAATAATGAAGGGCAAGACACGACTGGAAAACGAAAAACAAAAATGCCCGAATATTGCCCGAGTTGTGTCTATACTTCGTATTGGCGTGAGCCAAGTCTGGCATGAACGGTGCATGCGCACGAGGACGAGAACAATATATTCAACTCGATCTACCCTTTCCATTATTTCAACAGTTCTACTGCATTGTCCATTGAGCAGCGAATGTGAAGTGGAAGATTGTTTCATAGGGTGGGGGCGGCGACAGAGAAAGCCTACTTCCGTAACAGGATGTATGGAAACGGGGTCCATGATCAGAACGTTGATGTGTTGAAGAACGCAATGTAACCCTTGATGAGTTTGACCGGTGAGAGATTGGGTTGCAAATGTAAGTAGGGACAAGTCCACGGAATGCTTTATATGTCAGTAGGAGGACCTAGAAGGAATACGTTCCTAACGGTACCAGTGTATTCGACGGAGGATTGGAGTGATGTGTTCCACGCGTCTACTTCTGGTGACAAGTATGGCGGAGTTATGGACACGCTGTAGAGGCTGTAACTGTGTAACTATGATGGTAACCCATACAAATGGGAGTTGTTAAAGTCCGGACGGGATGAGACAAAGGCGTGAACAAGACGCTCAGTGGAAGATTGGTCGAGATACCTGCGAAGACGGCCGATTTTGTAAATTCCGGAGGCAGAGGAACGACAGAGATTTTTGATGTGTTGGTCGAGCTGGAATTTCCCATCAATAATGGCCCCGAGGTTTCTAGCAGTAGGGGAAATGTCGATAGCAGAGCCGCAGATGTTTACTGAGGAAAGTGGAATACTTTGTCTACGAAACTTGGATCTAATGTGAACGATTTCGGTCTTTGCATCATTAAACATTAACTTGTCTTGGACTGCCCAAGTACGGATGTTTTTTAGGCGAAGTGAAAAAAGGACCAATTGAGGAGACAATGTCAGAAATAGTATGTGCATTCGTCCAGAGGCAGGGCTTGAGAGAGATGTGTCATCATGATGCAGCTACGTTCAGATATATATATATATTAATATATATATATATATATATCTATATATATATATATAGTATATATATATATATATATAATATATATATATATATATCTATATATATATATATAGATATATTATATATATATATATTATATATATATATATATATATATATAGATATATATATATATATATATCTATATATATATAATATATATAGATATATATATATATTATATATATATATATATACGAATACAGGCGTGGTCCACACAGATGTGTTGTAATACTCTACAAGAACCCTCAACAAGCATGCAGTTGGAGAATTCAACCTGAGCATGAACAGTACTGTGTATGTGGGCACCACTAGTTGGTAGTAATAATAATAATTATAATAATAATAATATATATATATATAATAATAATAATAATATAATAATAATAATAATATAATAATAATAAAATATAATGATTATAATATTGATATTCGCCGTCACAATACTCAGCACATTGCGATGATGAGTGTACTTACTACACTGTATTCACATTGTTCATTTGAATTACACTTGAGACGTAAGTATTTGTTACATTATATTGCCTCGTGAATTATACACCACGCCTGTCCAGTATAATTTCCTACTCATCCGTGGTGAAGAAATTAACAAAATTAACACAACAACAAAAACAACAACAGAATATTCATTCAGGAACCGTGTGTATGAACACCACCATACATGATATTCCACAACGGTATCACATGAGATGTGCTGGTTAGATTACTTCGACCTACTACCTAAATAGTATCCCAGGATCAGGCAGCACATCTGTCAGACATTAGCAGCAGAAACCCCGATGATGTCAAGTTGAGTAAGGCACAGCAACATTCGCATAACTGTACTCACCCACACGAATCAGTATTGGTTGCGAGAGCCCGATATATAGTAAAAAGAGATGGCAGCCCCAAGACACCCAAAACTTTCAGTCGGTGACTACAAATATCCCTAGCAGGCATTCGATAACATATTTGCGATTATATTCAATAGCGTTCCCGCGCTTACTCTAATCAAATATGAAGCCTTTGCATCTTCAATCAAATCAGAGTGGCGGTGTTTGCTTGTATGAAATGCCAACAATTGTGCGAAACGCCGTAAGAGAGTAGGTAGTCGCACTGAACTAGTTATACTAGAGTTTATATCGATACCCCAACAGGAAATTCGGTAAACCTAAATGAAACCTAAACATAGGTTGATAATTAACTATTCATTCACTAACTATGGCGCACCTTTTTAAATTTTCAAATTAGACTTGATCATAGGCATAGGACGACCTTCCTATTCGGCAGTAAAGGCAGGACCATGTTTGCCAGAATCTCGATAGGTCGCCTAAACTTCATTACAGTCAAAACACCATTGTTCACGAAGCACGCAAAACATCTCCACATTTTTCGGGCACCTGATTGAAACAAATCGATCATTCACAATTGGGCAACATTTTGGGATAATGTACATCTTTTTATCCGTTGGTCAATATTTGCCCGAAATTTACGCCTGAAGCATTGGGCTCCGTCCCGCGCAATTATTATAATACCGTATTTAGGCGTAGCGTAGACGATCTGCTACATAAAACAATCATTTAATAGAACAATATGTTATCAGTCCTACGAAGAATACTCCGGTGAAAATACATCATAGTCGATCAGTAATATGCCAGCCTAGGGAGCGAGCGACTATTCCGATACTAAAGTCGCAAGGTTATTTTGCAGGAAATCAGGAGTTTGTCAATTACGGAAATAAAATTCCGAATTGGAGGGGCAGGCCCAATGGTGAACCCCCACAACCTAAACCAGAAATCCTTGCGAAACCATCCCCGTAAACAATCCCCTTATCAAATTGCTACAACGTCAATGTGCTTGAATGTGACGTCAACTGGGAGTACAGCTGAACTCGCACCTATGATAATAATAAAAAAAAAAAAGCATACGGATACATACCGGTGTCTTTCACTCCGGCTGATGTGCCGCGTGGTGATGGTCTCATCAGACGAGGTGGAAAGAGCGATTTGATGATTTTTTCGCTTCCCCCGAAATAAGGTAATCAACCTAAAACATATGTATTTTCAGTACATAACTCCAACGTGTTTCGAAGGAAATGGACGAGAGATCATCTTACATGTGTACACCCGGTACGAGGGGTGTGTTAAAGCTATTTACCGTTAACATTCTACAGCAGCGCACTGCGCGAATGCATACAAAACATATGCGATTATCGGGACATTGATTCGCGGAACTACCACATGCGCAAAATAATAGGCATATGTCCACGATGCATTGTGCCAAGGGAATGAATCTGAGCTGAATTGCTTCTTCCCCAACATATGAGAGAATACCTGATGAAATGTGATCAGAGCTCTTTTTGCCGTCCTATCGTCTGAGAGGACCATATTGTCGACAAAACTCTTGTTCCAGACCTCTAGTTTGTTGTTCACTGTGCTAGCATGTAAACACAAAACACGAAGTGGGTGATAAATTCAGGTGTGCTTCTAATGGGACATGACAAGCTTCCATTCTGGAGCTTGTGCTCATGTTAATCATGGGTCAGTAGTTATCGCCGAGTATTGTGGAGTAATAGAGATAACGAAACTTCCTGTTAAAATCCTGCGTGTCATCTAAATTCGGACTCACAGTCTTTCAATTGTAAAATGCTCAGATCACGTAATTGATCAGGAAACGACATCGACTATGGCACCCAATAGGTGAAATCCGGAAAAAAGTGAAAACAACTGTGAAACTCTTCAACTGTGTGTTCGGGATTATATAGAATTCCCAGAAAATAACACAATGTACAATGTACACCAATTTGATCATAGTGCTGACCTCAAATTGGAACGCGCTCGTGCGTAAAGAGCATTGGAAGCTCACAAACATTGCCTATTTCGCAAGTTAGCGAGAGAAGAATGCCCTGTGTGGAATCGTCCATTCTGAGTATATTCTGACTATCTCAACATTATTGATTTCCTCTCTCAGATCCTGAACCCAGGTACAAGTTGCTATATCATGGGGTCGTTATAGTGGATGGAGACATAATGTGTAGAATTCGCTCGTATCATATCGGTGAAAAAAAGTTCTTCAAAGCAAAACATATCATTTTATCACACTAAAAAGTACGTTTTATACGAAAACAAAGCCTAAATTTTGGTGATTCTCTAACTTCCACGGGTGACCTCCAGCATAATGAAAAGTTGACAGCAAATGTGATCCTGATCACGCAACGTATTGTGGACTGATCATGATACCAAGATTCTCTTTGACTTCAGATGAACTCGGCCTGAGGGAGTGAGGGGAGGGGGGAGGGGGGAGCGAGCCCAACAGGGTGTCACAGTATCCAATATGAGGAATCTGTGTACCAAGTATGAGTTTCGTGCATTTAATCGTGGGCGAGTTATCGTGTTAACATGCTAACATTTGCCCAAATATCAATGTTCACAATTTTTTACGTAGTACTATATCGTAATTATATATTGAATAATATTATACTTCAAGGCTCTATGCAGACGTTGAGTCCATTTGTACAGGTAATTAATTGATATCAGTGATACTCTGTGAAATGATATTTGCCCTCACGACGTGGTAGTGAAAGTATCAAGAGAAAGTGCTCGCGATGCATGGTTAGTTTATCTGGTGCCTCTTGATCAACATGTGACTAACTTTACGTTAGTCAATCCAGATAGACTAACCTTTGTTTGTCAAGCGCGTTAGTCTAGCTAGCTGGACTAAATATGGTTAGTCAATCATGTTAGTCAAGCTTGCTGGACTAACTTATACTGCCGATAGACTGAATTTTGACTAAGTTTTGCGTTAGTCTATCTGGTGCCTCGTTTGACTAACTTTGACAAACAGGTTAGTCCAGGGAGCTTGACTAACCTGCTTGGCTAACTTTTGACTAGTGAGTATACGCAGTACGATCACATAGATTGCTGGAATGGTAGCCTTCGTCCGCTATGCACTTTAACGTTATGCAGGACATATAATAGGCGTACTAGTAGAGCAGCGACAGATGAAAACCAACAAAACTACTCTCGGTATGCCTGTATTGATTCAATACTGCATCGACAGGATGAGCTTGCAATGCTTGTAGCCTATCCGGTATGACGGGAAACATAAACACTGGGTGTCCCATGCATATGAAGTGTGCATTCATTAGTCCTTGAGCATGAATTGTCCTTATCATATATTTACACCAGCAGCTAAATTAACTTCCCAATTCATTGGAATGTCCAGTAGGCCAATCGAATAGAAACAATTATCGACACGAGAATGACCTATCAAGGTGCTAAACATGAAACTGTCACCACAACTTAAATTACTTAGTACTCGGCTACGTACTTTCAACACTGACGACAACTTGTTGAGTGTGACTGCTGGGAAGTTCCGAGGCTCAGATGACCTGCAGTTGTGTTGACGAACGGTGAAACCACATGACAGACAAGAGTCTAGATTAAGAAATAACATACAGGCACGCCCCGTCCTGATTTAATAGAACATCACTCGTTTTGTCACCGAAGGCGATTGATTGTAGTTGGATGCGAGCAAAAAATAGTTTGTAAGACTCTAATTACTGATCATTTTATCAAGTTTCAATGCGGCAACCCTATCATGGTCCAGTCACGCTCCTATCACATGCAAGGACTGTTTGTTTTCCCCGCCAAATTGTAGTATCACGCTAGGTTAGTCAAAAGGTAATCAGGAGTTAGTCATGTCAATCCCGCAGACAGAATCGCTGTGCCAGCGAAGTTAGTCTATCGTATATTTTTGGTTAGTCTATCCAAAGGCTCGCCTCAAAGGTTAGATCATTTTTCAGGCTAGGTTAGGTCATGCTCAAACAGAACGGGATTTTCATCCCAAAGGTTAGTCATTCTAGCTTGGACTAACCTGCTAGACTAAAAGTCATCAGTCCATCTTGATTTGACTAACTATGTTGTCAGTGTGAGGACAACCGCATGGAACGTATTCAGCAGTCTCGTGGAACAATCCCACCCATTTGAGTATAATAATTATTAATCAGTTAAACATGAAGAATCAGGCTAGTTAGCAACTACTAGAGCCAGGCGATTGGAAGTGGCCTCACTTCCAGCAACACGTACATATTACGTGATAAGTAGCACCACATCTCGTGAACATGTGTTGCTGGGCGGTGTAGAGAGGGGACCAAAATTCATCCCAGACATGAAAAACTGATCATTTCCAACATTCTTATAATAACTCACAGGGCAGGGCTGGGCATGTTAAAATTCTGCCGAACAAATGTGAGAAGTGCATGGCAGTCAACATTTGAGTGGGACACCACATGTGAGTGAGGTGTAAAAATGTTGGGATTGACCTGTTCTTTCCATTGTGAACCCTCTTTCTATACCCCCAGCGCTACATATTTCAGCAGAAAATTGGCCAAAATCGCACATTTCTAGGTGGGGGGGGGGGGTGCCAAGTGTTGGGTGAAGGTGTTCCAAACGTGGAGTGATGGATTTCTCATTTCTGGGGTTCCAATTTGATCCTCTTCAATACACCAGCACAAATATTTCGGGACGTAAGTGCAAAAGACCTCAACATCTGGATGCGGCATCGGTGGTGTCAAAATGTTGGAAATGAAGGTTCCTTTTTATTGATGGGTATGAAAACATTTTGATCCAAACCGGTACCTTTGAGGATCTATCTATCTATCTATCTATCTATTAGCTATCTATCTATCTATCTATCTATCTATCTATTCTATATATCTATCTGTATATCCATCCATCCAGTGTCTTAACAATTTCCTTTTTGACCCCCAAAAAGTCATTCTGTGATGTATCTTGACCAAATATAGGTACAATGTTCATTGACCCATGGGACATGTCTGACTTGTCAAGGTCTAAGGTCAAAGGTCAATTAAAGGGGCGCAATAGGCCCTTAGTGGGAAATTCAAATGTATCTCTCCTCACAAATTTTAGTGCACAGTGTGATGTTCAGTATAATGATGGTCAAAAACCGTGCCTTCGGAGTTCAGGAATTTTCGGTTGAAGGTCCCATTGGGCCCGATGTCCATTTCATGAAATTTCACACAATAGTACTGGAATGCATCTCCTCCCACAAGATTCCATTGGTGTTTTTCAACAGTTACAGGTATGGCCCTGGGTAAGAGGGCCATAAGGTGTGTTTGGGACTTTTCTCCTACGAATTTCAGTGCCACGAGGCTTACATTCGTCATAAATGAAGGCTATTCAGCCGTACCTCTGGGGTGTTCAGGAGTTTTTGGTCTGATTGTCCCACTTGGTCCGTGGCCCATTGATGAAATTTCACGGAATGGTACTTGAAATGCATCTCCTCCCACAGATTCATTTGATGACTCTTCAAATGTTTCATGTAACGCGTCTTGGATAGGGGGCCATTGGGTGGGTCGGGAATTTTGCTCAAGGCCCAGTTGCGGCCTAGGGCCACACATATGAAATACTGAACCAATCTTGCATCTCTACAAATGTTGTTGCACAGTGCTGACATGGTTCATAATGATGGTCTAACAGCTGTACCTTTGGGGTGTTCAGGAAGTTTTGGTCCAAGGTCATACTTTTATTTAGGATTTAAGACCCAAGGCCATTTTCAACTGTCGGCCCTGCGGCCCATTATGTGGAATATTTATGACTGATATGACATCTTTGGCCATATGAAGATCATGGTCAAAAGTCGTAGAAGGGCACAATAGGCCATTGTTTCAACCTGCCTCCTTGGCCCCATGATCTTGAACATTTATCACATAATTGTACATTCGTTTTAATACATTTGTGCGGTTTGAGCTACAGCACCACTGATGCTCTAATGTAAAAAAAATGTTACCCTGATGAGATACACCCTGTCCTGAAATATAAACCACTTCAGGAAATGTCAATGGAAGTTGTTGCAGGAACACAAATATTTGGCAGTTTTATGCCCTTAAGTGACTTGAATGACCTTTGATGACATTACAGTTTCAATGAAAAAATGTTATTCTCGATGAGTTGCACGCAGTCCTTCGAGCATTATGTAACCCAAAGTTACTGCCGATGCTATTGCCAAAAGAGTATCAAAACCAACTTTGACCCCTCGTAACTTGAGAACCGAGGACCCGATTCAAACGGGAGTTTGTTGTGAATTCTCATCAGTGGTAGTTTGACTCACTGATTCTAAAAAATCTAAAAAAATCACCATGACAATCACTATGACCACTCCTAAATGCACTAATTTAAATGGAAAACATTGACCTTCAATATCTAGGCACACCAAAGGTCATATGGGGTCAATTTATGGCCCATTTTTGATCAGAAGGTACCATTGAGATCCGAAAAATGGCCACGAAAATTTGATTCGGCCTGGAAAATGGTAAAGGTCAAATACAGGCAACGGTGCATACAGATGGGGGTTAACGAGTGGATCACAATGACACACCTGCCAACCTCGACAGACATTTGGTTTCCATGTTATGGCCAAAAAACTAGTTTTTGACCCTAATTGATCTTTGGATGACCTTGGGCGACATGACCGTTTCTATGTGAAATGTTACTCTAGATGAGTACACCCTGTCCTGAAATATAAACCACTTCAGGAAATGTCAATGGAAGTTGTTGCAGGAACACATTACTATTTGGCAGTTTTATGCCCTTAAGTGACTTGAATGACCTTTGATGACATTACAGTTTCAATGAAAAATGTTATTCTCGATGAGTTGCACGCAGTCCTTCGAGCATTATGTAACCCAAAGTTACTGCCGATGCTATTGCCAAAAGAGTATCAAAACCAACTTTGACCCCTCGTAACTTGAGAACCGAGGACCCGATTCAAACGGGAGTTTGTTGTGTGTATTCAGCACACGGAGCTCTGAAAAAAAAATGGACAGTTTTCATTTTCTTTGCCGTGTAACTAAAGAAATCTTTCTGAGATTTGACCTTTGACCTCATCATCAGATGTAGTTCGAACCGCTGAATAAAAAAAAAACGTCATGACAAATCACTATAAACATCCTATCTGCACTTAATTTTGAATGAAAAACTTTGATCTTTGATATCTTCGCACAGTCATATGGGGTCCAATCATGGACCATTCAATCAGAAGGTACCTTTGAGATCCGAAAAATGGCCACGAAAATTTGTTTCGGCCCAAAACATGGCAAATGTCAAATTGAGGTCAAAGGTCACCACCTCGGCAGACATTTGGTTTCCATGTTATGGCCAAAAAACTAGTTTTTGACCTCTGATTGACCTTTAATGAACTCGAATGATGGTGAAACGGTATTAACGTTTGAATATGATCCCTCACATCAATCGCAACTAGTCCTAAAAAATCAACAATGTAGGACCTTGTTAATGGGAGTATTGCCCTTTAAAATATTCAGATTTTAGCCTCTCATTGCCCTTGGTGACCTTGACAGGCGACAAGAAAAATAGGGATCATCAACACCACATGACAAACATACAGGCTGAATATGAACTTGATACATTCTTGCGTTCTCCAGATATCGTCAGGACAAAATGTGTCACATACACACAAACACACACACACACACACACATACACAAACACACACTCACACACACACACTCACACACGGACACACACACACACACATACTTGCGTGACCGCATAGATTCCTTTGAAGTTGACAAGAAATCAAAAAGTAGTCTCCACCAACGGTTCATGGACTCGATTGGGAATGCCTAAAAGAAAGAAGGCCAAGTGACCAATAAATCTATATGAAGCATATCGAGGCTGCCATTCCTAATACTACAAAGAGATACAGTCGGCAAAACCCGTCTGTATCTTCAATCAGCCCATAATTGACAAGGACTGTTTAAATGTACTTTCTCCTCCCTTGAACAAAATTCCAGTTGAATATATCTCCTGCTATTGTCAGAAATCCCCCTACCAGGCGCGAGTTGCTGCGTATAAATAGACTGCATTTACACCTTGAAACGGAAACAATGCATCCATTATTTCAGTTTCGCATACCTTGCATAATGGCCAATGGCTTCTCGAAGGTGGGGATTTTGGCAAACAAGTACTACTACTTCCCTAACAAGGGCAAGTCGAAACGCTTGATAGCTGCGGACGGCAAAATTCCTGTGGCGAATACACTGCATGTTCTCAACCAATCCACATCTATTGTTTGTGCACATTTAATTGACCTTTACTGACATCTGTCATAACCTTGGAATGGCTTGGAACATGTCTATCACATCGGCATTGATATTTGCTATCAGTGCCCAGCACAAAGTAACCAACTGAATCATCCCTAGGCCTGTAATTAGCTATATGTACCCAACAAAACCCAACATGTGGAAACGACTCTCTTACTGGGTCACCAGCCAACAATCTAGAACAAGATGTGTTAACATACAAATCATCACCCCCTGGACAATAGGTTTTATTGTTGGACTAGGCTGCAGACCTGGGACTTTCTGACAGATAAGGTAAACACTGCTCTGCAGAGTGATGTAAACAAACCTCTCTCAAACTGTCACAGAGAGCTCAATGGAAGTTAGAAGTATGGTAATCAATTGGATTTGATTAAAATCTGATAGAACTATGCGAACATAAATGTAACCAGCTAGCCAGTAGCACGCTTCATACACCTACCTGTTTACCTGATCGCATGTACGGTTTAGAAGTTATGAAAGAATGTGACGAAACAGAACGGATGAACGAACGAACGGACGGAGAGACATCATGACTTGTAGAGTTCTCTCCTGCAGCTAAAAATGAAATGTGACGCGTGAGCTATGTTATCGTTCACAAATTACCATATGTTCTAGAAAAGTAGACTAGGAAATATGGTGATGCAAGTGAAAGTGATTGGTCCTGGGAATATATAGGTGGGGCACTCCCCACACCAGGACTGTTTTTACGACGAGTGAGAAGTGATATTTAAACGATGTATGGTGGAGAAATTGTCGACAAAACTACAACTATATATAGCACGATGGAAGCTCTTATGCAATGTCTAGGGTGTAAACAGGGTATCGTCAGGCAAAGTACGCATAGCTGACGTGTTAATAATTCGTTTTTCCAGACACTAAGTGCAGTTTCTATTACGCACGACTGCGCAGGTTTCGGTCTGGTGATCTTTGCAGTAATATGCTGATAGAAGAGATATGTGATCTATCTACACGTGCAACGAAGGTAGTTAGATAGGTGGAGACCTACACAGGCTATATTGTCATCATTTTAAATCGCGTTCATAATATACACATATTGACCGATATAACATCAAAGATACTAGCAAAAATTGCATGCATTATTCAATTTAGAATATAATGATATGATTAACAATACAAAAACGGCTGCTTAGGTAAATACGCAATGATATTACGATAACAAAACTAATGTTCATACATTGTCACTTTCTGAACCTTCAAGGGAATGTTATTTTATTCATACTTCTCCAAGGAATGAACCACATTAAATATATAAAACTAAAGTGTACCTTGTCGTAAGCACCTCTACTTGTCACACGCTGGCTTATCTCTAATTTTTCTTTGAGAACGTTTTCATGTTAAGTTTCAAAGCGTTAGATGGCATTCCTTGTCATCATTGACGAGTGATTATCACATGAATCTTCGAAGCGTCGACTGGAGCCTTTGTTCTTCACAAAAAAAAAAACCTCTAGGTTCATTCCAAGCAGCCAATGATAATATAACATATACATCTCCCTATCTACTTTCTGTCTGTTTGTCAGTTTGTACGCATGTCTGTCTATTTTCTGTCAGCATAAGAGTTAATGCTGGCCCGTCAACTTCAGTAACACAGCATAAGCAAATGCATTGCACAGTGTGTGATCAGGGTTTTCAAGGTCTTATCTTCCGAACCGAAAGTCTCAATTAGAGTGTAGTTTTATTCACAGCCTAAAATTTCAGACCGCACAAAATACACAGAAGGTGTTCTTCTGTTGAAAAGTATATACTAGAAGGGTAGGGGATGTTTAACATAACGGGTTATTTTTATATCACTCTCTATCTTTATCTCCTTATATTTCGAGTGCGTTGTCAACGTTCACGTGCTGATCAATATAGCCACCAGTTAGCTCAACAACCATTTTAGCAATTGAGCTGATTATCTTTGGGAACTCACGTTCAGCATTTTCAGAAGTATTCAGGAAGGAAAGTGTTTCACTCCAAAACACGTATTTTTCTCTTTCGAACGAGGTTGGCACCAGTCCTAAATATCAAAGAGTAAATTTTGTCAGAATCAGCTAGAAGCTTTCGTTAAGGTATATACTCCCATGTCTGACTTGATTCTTTTTCGGCAAAGAGGCAAACAAGCGCAATCAAATACGCATTGCACAAGGTGTCAATAAACACGCATAACCTGATGAAACGCATAGCTGAGTGTGTAATTAAGTTGTTCGTTTTTCTTTTCAGACACCCAACTCGGGGTCGATATGTTAGAAACAAATATGTTATATGATATGTGACTATGATTCGTGTGGTTAATACATTATGATAAGTATTATTAGCGCGTTTTTTTTTTAGCGCGGTAATGTTTCATTATTTGAATGGATCGCATGGAACTAACTAAGAGGTATTCATACTTCTTCAAAGAACTAAATGAATGGAATTGAAGTGTCCTTTGTATGGAACATCTAATTCGCCCCAAGAACGTCTCCTGTTTATGGTCAGCTGTGTGGAAAACGCACCTCTTGTCAACATGATAAGGAGATCGTATAATTTCTCACTTCCTATTAGTATTATTATTATTATTATTATATTATTATTATTATTATATTATTATTATTATATTATTATTATTATTATTATTATTATTATTATCATTATTTCGCTGCATTACACTCATATGCCCTGTTCAATAGTCAGACAGACCCATGCTTCTCCATGAAATGGACATTATAGGGCTCACGCTCAGTCCACATTTCCAATTACAACGGGGTCGTTATGGCGAGTTTATCATGGACGATATGGGCCATCTGGAGACTACATCGACAAGTCTTAGGGGGAGACTTCCAATGACACACAGGACGCTTCTGCTGACCGTACCCGTCCAGAGCGGAGAAAACTTTGTGTAATCACCCTTGCATATGTCACTGCAGAAACTCTACTCTCTCTTCCTCATGGTCGCGAATAGGAGACATACGTGTCAAGGTGTTGCTCGATTGACGTGACCTGGGATAGGAACAGACCATCACATACATACCACAATATGCTAATCCGATGGCATCCACACTCACAAAAAGTTAGTCACTAATGGCACTGCGAGATAAACGAATGACTTTGGGACTTCGTGACCCAACACCCGGCAGACCCAGCCAGCACTGTCCAAAATTCCACCAGAAGACTGGAAGCATAGACTTGGTCATACACCTGAGGGTTTCAAAGGCATCAACAGAGACTCGGCAAATTACGCGGTATCAGACGCGAAGCCCAGGTCAGACAAACTGACTCACCTATTGAAGATTCCGCAGTCGCTTCCTATGACGTGTTTAAAAGGTGGAGCCAGTTTACAGCCCTGCATCACACCCTTATCGCTTACAGGACAGGACACGGAGAGAAAGATGCGACCACAGTGAATTCTCTGGAGTGAAAACCGACCAGTCAGGAGTTAAGCGCAAATAGCTGACAACGGATCCTATTCAGGAATCCAAGCGAGACAGGCCCGGTACCGATATGAGTTTGACCCTCCATAGTTATCGCAAGTCGGCTAGGATGAGGTAACTCGCATGTATTGGAAGTGCGATCTGAGGTGAATGAAATAGGTCACTAACGGGTAGTAGGGCCATATCGAGGTTTCAAGTCAATCGACATAGTACGTTTCCGTTCGTTCCTGGTTACTACAAAGATACAACTCGGCAGAGATCTTCTGTATTCCCACGGGACAGAATCCCAATTGAATATACTGGAGGGATGTGCGTATGATTGAACGCATTTTCACCTTGAAAATGAACCCTAATTGCATATATTTAGGGAATTTTTATTACAGGAAGTGAAGATTGTGCTGTAAATATGGGCAGAAATTGCCCTAGTTCTCGGTGGGGATGTGGCAAAAAGTATACTACTTTCACGAGAATAAATGTGCGGGTGAGCTTTGTTACCGGTAATTCCGTCTTGAGCAAAGTCCCATGGGTTCTATTAGAGTAAACCAGACGGGGATGCGTGAGAGTTATTAATTGTGTGATTGTCTCAGGCATGCCCCCATATCCGAGACGAATGAAGAATTATATGAAAGCGAGATGTGATTTAGTTTCGAAAAAGCTACAACTCTTATCACAATGGGAGTTTCTACGCAATACCCATAGTGTAAACCAGAGTAGGTAAGAAACGCGCAACTGAAGTGTTAATAATTCTTCTTTTGTCGATTACTAACACGCAACAGCCTGCCAACGCAGGACCAGTATGCATGTCAAGCAAAGACGGAGCAGTGAGGAATCTGGCGTGACCTGCATCGACTGAACAATATGCAATATCCATGGGTCCTGTCGAGATCATTAATTTCTGGCTTGTGATATTACACTGGTATGTCTACAAAATAACTACTGTACATGCCGGTAAGTGCATGACAATGAGCTAGAGCCGAAATAAATATTCAACCTTCCTGGCTTGCTCGTGGACATGCGCATTGGCTGCTCGTGGACATGCGCATTGGCACATTAATGTAGCTAGTTACTTTCGAACGCACCTGGGAAACGAGAGTAGTGTCTAGATTTGTCTTGGTACGTTGGAAAAAAGTTCTAGAAAAAAAGGCGCATGCGCATGAAGACGATTACACTGTATTTAAACTCATCTACATGCCATGGACTAAATAATTACTTCATCGATTCATCCGGAGCATCAACTATAACAGCACTGTCATCATGAAGGGTAAGCCTTTTTCTTTACGACCACGAAAATACAAGAGTTTTCACTAACATTTGAAGAGCTCAAAAATGTTTCATAATGTAATATTGTGTGTTTTGGATCATTGTAGACATCTTTATGGACGTAGTTTAAACTTTTAATAAGTTTATATTATTGTTATTACGGATAAAATAGTGCAGAACATGGTTTTCGTAATACACGCGTTACACCACAATTAGTTCGAACAATCGATGAGGAAAACTAAAAAAAAATGTTAAGTTTCGAAAACGTTTTGGTTTGCTGGGGATCACATATCGAGAACAGTCCAGTCCAATGTAAGTTTTTCTTTTCGTTGACAGAGTAAGTTATATTGAAACAATGGAGACACCGTCAGAAATATTATTTGCATTCATCCGAAGAGAGAATTTTGAATTATACGAATATAACATCATGAGGAATCAACTACATTTGCGCGTAGACCATATCGATACATATCCTGAGTGCGGTTACAGTGCCACGACACGAGGCGAGAGGTGGACAATATATTGCGCGCAAGCATGCAGTTTTCTGTCGGAATCAGGATAAAGCAATCTCAAGGGAAATGTACAAACTCTCCGTACAAAGTATCTGTGTGAAATGTAGACTAAGGCCCAAAGATCAGGCAATTCACGGATGTTTCCGAAAATTTTGTGTGATGGTTAAAACCAGTGGTCCCTAATGGTTAAGGTTACCCACACAGAATATGTTGTGAGAGTCACTGGTAGGACGGTTGCTTAAACAACCGTCACTCGCCTACTAAATGTGACATCGTAAAAATATAACATTATTTCATCATTTCTCGATCCGATGCATAGTGGGGAAAATTATTGCATTGCTCGAGAGAACCTACGATTAATTGAGGAATTAAACCTGACACAGATTCATTACGATATGCAGCCACATTATTGATAATTTGACAATCGCAGGTCACAATGTCAAACTCACTGCAGTGGCGGGTGTACTTACTATACCCTGTACATGGAGATAACTTTAATCATATTCAAGATAGATTAGTATTAATAATTTTTATCACAGCATTCTCAGTTGTATACAGCACGATAAATAATAATCCAGCAAGGCACCCGTTTCCGAAGGGCAAACCATAACTCATGAATGCTCCGGTAAATGTTTCGATATCTTATGGTTCGAACTTGGAAATTATAAAGAAAATATGGCTTGCGAAATCACACTTGGAGCAAATTTCAGCCATGCAGTGTAAATTTCTACGAATTGCTGACTCCCCGCCATTATGGGCACCTGTGTAGATGGCCCGTCATGGGAATATTGAAATTGAAATAATTCGAATCACTGTCAAGTTAATCACTGTTAATTTTCACTGTCAAGTTCAACTGTCAAGTTTCACTTTCGTGATCGCAGAGCTCTACATATGAGCATCCCGAAATCACTTGCTGAGAGGAGGTGCTTTGAGATGCTATTTTGTTTTTTTGACATAAAAAATATGAAGCGAGTGCATATTCAATCTAAGCAAAGTACCATCGTTGCTCGTGCGATTCGCAAAAGAAAGGTGAGAAATGCAGTCACATCGTGAGGTGTCTATTGAATCCCAGGACTTGAATCTGGTGAACTCAGAATTAGACCTAGGTCTAGAGTGACTATTACATTCACTAACTATGGCCTCTCATCTCGCAGGAACATTAACGATTACACTAGTATATCATAGGCAATGGACCTACCTTTTCAGTCGGCAGTGAAGGCAGGACCATTTATGCTAGAACCTCAATAGGTTATCCAAACACCACTGCTTACAAAGCGCGCAAAACATGCAGGTAAATTTACCACGCAAACCCGCGATTATTGAGGTACCGCGCATCACAATAAAGTTCTATAGAATTCTATAGAGGTGTCTAGAATTCTCTAAGTCTCTAAAGAAAATGTCAATTTCTATAAATCTAGCCCATATTTCTCTATAAAATTCATAGTTTCTATAATTTCGATAGAAACATTTCCTAATAAACGTTGTCAGCAGTGGTCACTCTATAGAATTCTATGCGATGCGGATTATCTCAGTAGGAGGGCGAATTAGCTTAGTCGGTAGAGCTCCAGACTTGTGATCCGAAGATCGTGAGTTCGAATCCACAGAATCCCACACGTTTTTCGTAGAGCCCTTAGACAAGGCATGTCTCTTGAACTGTCTCGCGTTACCCACGTGTTGGAATGGGGACCCTGTGAAGTGACTTGTGATTAGTAGGCGTGCGTCGCATGTGGCTGCACCCTATGGGAAGTCCCCAGGTGACACGATGAAGTGGCGCACCGAAATAGTGTGTCGGAGTGAATAAGAAAGAGATGCGTACTATATATAGTACAGGTGTGACGAGTCATCAATGATCAGGGGTAATATCTGTGAAGCGCTTTGATCATGTCGAGAAAGCGCTATATAAGCACCTAGGTATCATTATATTGTTAGGCTATATATAATCTGCATATTCTAATACCATTGATAGTAATAATGAAAACATTAATAATAATAATAATAATAATAATGAGTATAGTTACATGCAGTGAAAATAGGCTGAGTTGTGTTGGCGGCTAGTTACCAGCGACATGCCTTCAGTGGCTATATCCCGAAAAGTTGCCACTCACATGATAACGTCACAATACATGTATTGATATCTTCCAATTGGACGGATGCAATCACTTTTATCAATGGAGGTACTTCTTCCACGTGTCTCCTCGTCTCTCAGAACCTCAACATAAAGTGGAGCAGCAAGCTCTTGCACTGTTGGGTGGAGACAATTTGACTTTGGCCATACATGCAAATGGTCGGGAGGGGGAGTTGACCAGTTAAAGGAATCAGCAGTGTGTTCGTTCATCTTCTACCACCTTCATAATGTGTTGACAGACAGGACTGCCGACGCATCATTGCCACGTCTCCTGCTAATGCCGTCACCTCTACGTTTTTCCCATTTTTTTCGCGCCGCGCCTGCCAAACTGGTACTTATTTTGATATAGCTGTTTTATTTTTATATAGCCTATGTAACCCCCCCCCCCTAGCCCTTTGAGGGAATAGAACTTCTATGCCTAATATCAATAAAAGAGAGTTTAGGTATGTGGACAGGCCTAAAGATGTGTTGGTCTACAGGCTGTTCTGTTAGCTTTCCGAAAGACTGACATCATATGCCTATACTGCATGGAAATGAGAATAAGAACTTTACTCATAAGGAGTTTTCATTCATTTCTATAAGGATTCTATAGATTTTATATAGAATCTCGGTATAACAATTCTGAGGGTTGCCATTTGGCTAGCTCTAAGAGGTATGCTCTTTTATTCAATCTTACACCATTCATGAATAATTTTTGAGATCTAATGGTTGAGATTGATTGGCTGATTCGATGAAGTGGACTTTACTGTACATTATTCGAATTTATAACTCGTCTACAGATAATTTAAATTATATTAGTCAGATTATGAAGCAAAAACAAATCACAAACTGACCAGGGAAGGTTTATGATTTTGACTGCCCTAATTCAAATACATCGTGGCAGTTAGGCTTTGTAGTTCTGAAAGTCAGCCACTCCAGTCTGAATTGGTTTATTAGTCAAGGAACATTCAATATGTATCAGTACATCGACCAGGGATTCATAGTTTCAAGTTTGTCATTGGAAATTATGATTTGTTTCTATTTGGTACAATTTTTATTCATATTTAAGCCTAAAGTTTGTAGAGTGTATGTGTAGCTATAGCCAACGAATATCATTGTAGCAGAATAGGCAAGTTAGTACACACCAGTTCGTGTTTGCTATTAAGCTAAGCCCAAGTCAGGTGGCAATTGGTGCCTGGTTAGGGACGGATAACTGGTATGACATGTTAAATAATGTGTAGTTATATGCAATAAAAACTTTATCTACGGGAGGTTACCTTGTGTAATTCTTTAATTTTTTTGGATATGCTATAATCCAGGCCAAACCTCACAGCTTCTGATTCTTACGCTATTCTTATTCGCCTTAGTTATGTGTAATTGGCGTGACATAGTTTCATTTCCAGATGCACAACCATTACAGAGTATATATATATTGATGCATCTGGCAGCGCGAGAACCGCGCCCGCCACGGTGGGGAGGGGGGGGGGGGGGGAGGGGTGTGTTCAATTTAACTATTTGCCATGACCAATCAAGGTAGTATGCCTGTGCTTATACTGGACAGAGTGTATTAAGCTTGTGTTTAATTCGCTGATTAGGTACATTCCATGGCTTCCGGTGACTCCGAAACGCAGTTGAATGAGGACTATGAGTAGTATTGTTACCTTTATCCCGAGCGAGTGCAGATTTTATCCACTGGTTGGGATATGAGCTCGCTCAATAAATACGAGTGCGCTATTTTCTGTTATTGTTTTTTTCTCTCTCCGCTCATCAATGGTTCTTTTAGTGAATAAGGGTCAGGAAGTGACATAATTCCTCATAAACGACCCCAACGCCACAACATCCCGCGGACGAAAAATGAACCAAAACTCGAACTAAATAACACGCCGTGATTCCCTGAAATCAATCAAGACTGTTCTTGAACGCATTAACAATCTTAGAGCAAACAACATTTTTAGGAAGACAATTCCACTCATGGATCACTCTCTGCGAGAAGAAATATTACGAATATATAATGGGTTGGTCCTGAAGAGGAAAGCACAAGCAAGGAGATATTCCAACTGTGACTTATATACTCGCAGAAATCAGATTTTGGGTTATACTATAGCTGCACGAATATTTAGCAGCAATCCGGTAGATTAATAAAAGTTCCAGGTGGGAGTTCTAATGGCGAAACCCCACAACCCAACCAGGAAGCTCCGCGAAATCATTCCTGCAAACAATCCTTCTATAAGTTGTCACACGTTCCGGGATATGGTGTCATATTGAACAAGCCAAGTAGCGGCTGCATTTGAATCTATGGGCCATCGCCTGGGCTTCATGAAGTCCTCATGGGCCGAGCCCGTTTAAGTGCCGACCCGAATGCCTTCTCTTTCTGTTTCTGTTAATCATTACCCTCGGGATCATCCTTTATAATCCTTACATACAGGTGTCTTCTATTTCTGTCTGGCCCTCGCTGCGAGCGTGGTGTATGGTCCTCATCAGGCGGGGGTTGAAAAGCTATCTGGATGATTGTTTCCTTTACCCAGGAAACCCAGTTTGCGGGAATGACATGAGGTAAGTAGTTAAAAAGGATATTCCGTACATTATTGAGACAACCGACCATGACTACACTTATTGGACGAGATACATTCTCGCATGTGTACGTTGGCTTCCGGGGGTGCAATTGTCGTGACTTTTATTCTGATTGCAGCGCACTGCACGAAGGCACACAGAAAAATCGCGTTTATCTAATTCCTGAGAAACTGCCCCATGTGGTAAAAAACGATAAGCCAACTATCCGATTTATAGTACGAAATGATCTTCAGGCGAAAGACTCGTCCCCCAACAACACCCCGATTAAAACGGGGATCAGCATCACCCCCCCCCCCCCCCCCCCCTGTGTTGGCCGTTTGATCGTAGAAGCGGGACGTAATGTCAAAATACCTCAGAACAATTTCTTGTGCTTATATTGGAACACAAACGCACGGATTGTGTAAGAAGGCAGGCTCGCTTATATTGGGATATTTAATTGAGATATAATACGGAAGTGAGTTTGTGCCTCAGGTTACTCGTGGATACTAGCTATCGCCTGAGTGGGTAAGATAAATAGGGATAATTAGATTGTCTAGTGACCCACCTGGTGTTGACAATCCTGCGTGTAACTCGATTCAGACTCACTTTTTTTACAATGATGTCACAATTGAGATCATGTAAAAAAAGAAGGAGAAAACGACAACGAATATGTTGATGAATATGAGAAATTAGAAGAAATTAGGTGAATGTGAGTATGGAACTCTTCGAAAGCTGGTTCGGAGGTGGCATCGAATTTCGAGGGAATGTATACGAATTCGATCATGGTACTGGGTGTGCCTAATATAATGTTTATAAAGTGCAAGAAATTCGGCAGCTATTTCTGACCTAGAACCGGAAGATTATCATGCTGAAGAACTTCATAAAAGGCTTACGAACATAGCTTATTACGCAGGTTTCCATGTTAAATCCTATCAACGTCATACCTGAACAGGTTTACTGTCAGGAGAAGATTTTTCTATGTATCTGTATATCCTGGCTATACACTAAACGTTGTTATTTTCTCTTCCAGGATCGGAAAACTCAGCTACAAGTTGCAGTCGTTGGGTTCGTTTGGTGGATGGGACATAAATGTGTAGGGATGGCTCGTTAATTCCTGTGAAAAGGAGAAAAGTTTTTGCTGAACTATTGTCGTCAATAATAATAACGAATACCCCCCCCCCTCTATCAGGACGATACGACGAATAAATAAAATATGGAAGTGCATATGTTAAATCTCATTTTCCGACAAATTACAACAATGGAAGACTTTACGCAATGGGGTCTGGAATGTTACCGGTGACCATGAGCAAGTAAGCATAGCTGAGGTGTTAAAATTTGTTTATCCAGCACTAAACATCAACTCAATACGCACGAATGAACAGCCGGGTTTCGATAAAGCCTACACACGTTAATTTCATCTATATATCTATCCATCTATCATCTACTCTATCTATCTATCTATTATCAATTATTCATCCATTCTATCTATCTATCATTATCTATCATCTATCTATCATCTATGGTACGTAGAATCAGCATACATTAAACATTGGCCAAACAATGCAGTGTCGTCTGTATATTTCACAATACGAGCAGGAGGAATGAGTAGAATGGATGTCCAGGACGGGTATTGGGTAAATAAAAAAGGGGCTAGACTGTACCTTGGGGGCTCCTTACTTGTGTCACTACCCCGACCTTGACCAACTAATCAATCTGGACAACCGGGGTACGTTCTGTGAGAAAGTAAAGTATCCCCCCACCCAATCAATGATGTTGGTATTACATTCATCCAATTAGTTTTTCTTGACTTAAACATGGGGTTGAATTGTGTTTAGGCGGAGGAAAGTCAAAGTACATATGTTGGATGACTTAAGTTGGAGGTTAACGGTGATCGCAGAGGTCAATTTCGGCCATTTGGCGAAATTTCCAAATGCTTGTCCTCCTGCAGTCGTCGGCTTTCAATTAACGGAAACCCCATCTAAGGTCTTTCTGGCTACGTATGTGTTATGTGTTTGTGTAGGAGGGGAGGGGGGGGGGAGGGGCCCTTAAAAATCCAACGCTTCTCTCCGATATTGAATTGGATGACCATGGGAGTTGGTCATTTTAATCATGATAGATAATGATAATGAAAATGATATATATGGGTTGCCCAGCAATTCGGTCATCTAGGGTCAATTTTGATCATTTTGATCGAACAGTCAAGCGCATCCTCCTCCGAACGATCATAAAGTCGGTCAGTATAATCGTTTGACCCGTGGTACATATGGAATTAAAAAAAACCCGAATTGGAGTCAGAGGTCTCTGGTGGCGTTTTGGCCATTTTGTCAAATGTTTTTAGCTGCTCTTTTTCTATTGAATAGATTGATATCATTAAATTGTGTGGCATTTGTGTGGTTAAAGTTCATCTTGAGGTCATCTTGCCTCTTCTTTGAACAGTCAAGTGGCTTTCCCTTTTATGGAACAAATCAGACGATTCTGAAAGTTGGTCAGAATAATATTGACCAAGATCTTATACGGTGTTCAACATTTGAGGTCAAAGGTCATCTGGAGTTTCAATTGACCATTTTTGTCGAATGGCCAAGCGGCTAACCTTTCCACAAATTAAATTGGTCTTCATGAAAGTATGGCAGTATTGTCAATGTGACCAAGAAAGCTATATGATGTTCAGGATTGAAGTAAAAATTCATCTGAACGCCAATTTTTTCCTCATTTCCTTTGAAAGTCCGAGCACCTGCTCCTACAGAATAGTTTGGACGATCGTGAGTTTGGTCATTATTGTCACGACCATTGGTGCCTTTTGTTTCCAGTTTTGAGGTCAGAGGTCTCTATGGCCCAATATGGCATTTGCAATTTGTCAGACTGGTTCTTATACAATAGATATGATTTTGGAAAGTGATCATTTGTTATCATTGACCAATTTGACATGGGCCACTTCCAAGTAATCTTCTCGGTACTCCCGGTATGTTCAAATAGCTGCCCATAGTCGTAATGTTCAAAATTGATCTCTGGAGGTGCGTTTACACAGAAACTAGCATGTTCACAGTATCGATGCAGATCCCACGGTGAACTGTATCATCCCCCTCTCGGAGGGATGCTAACAACTGCTGTCCATCGTAGCGCGGCGCGCCCCTGTGAACTGTTCGTGCAAAGCTCTCGAAAATATCGGTGCCCAGGTGTCGCCCCCTCCCATCACCAGCTGGTTCGGCTCCATGAGTATACAGGGTTTTCCCTACAGCTTGCAGGCTGCTTGTCATTAAACCTCCGGGTCATTGCAACCTCTCCTTGTAAAGCCACATCAAGCTTCAAGAAGTTTGAATTGACGTATACCTAAGAGAGATGGTCAACTCTTTCTGAGTCATCTCGCAATGGGGGTTTCATCCTTGAGCATTATCGCGAGACGCCTTGGATTTCCGTGAAACGTTTCAGCCAGTGAACTAAGAGCGTTTGTTTGTTTCTTGCAGCGCCGTGCTGGTAAGCAAAAGTCAAGCGTCGTTATGAGTCGGAGCAGAGAATTGTTATTTAATATGCGCCTTGCAGTCGGCAATAACAGAGCGACTACACCGGACGCAGCCTCTGAAGCGCGAGGCCCAGTCAGGCAGATGAGAAGAATCCTGATTGCAGACAGGGTTCCGCCCGAGATTTCTGCCCAATTTTGCTAGCATACATCCCGGTGAGAAATTAGTTTTTTTTCCGAGCTGACAGTTTTGGTTATCGAGAGACATTTTTGATTATCGATGAGGCCAAATTATGCAGCTCGACAGGAATAGGTGGAGGTCCCACTTTACTTACCAGACGTTCGATCTTCGTAAATCGTTTATTCAGCTAGTGTAATGGTGGTCTAATCATATCGTTCAGTGGTTTGGTGTTCATGAGCCCTTAGGCCAAAAGCATTAGATAAAAGGTGACATGTATGGTAACAAGCTGATTTTTTCAACATAAGAGTCGGATGATGTCGAGATTAACATATTAAAACTCCCCAAAAGTCCAGTTGTGGAAACTTTGAAATCCAAGATGGCGGTCCAAAATGGCGCATTTTCAGGTTTCTGCACAAGTGTCTCCAAATTATCACATGAATGAAAAGTGTCTATTTATATGTTTTGAGGCACGGGAATTAATTACAACATTATTTCAGCAATCCGATGCTGCATTGACATAAACCAAGGTGGCGCCCAAAAAACTGATTCAACGTGGCCGCGATTTTCAATATATGTCATATTTTCTCGACAGTTGGTGTTGAAAGTAGAACAGTGTCAAATATTATGTGCTGGGGTTGAGGAATTATTATATAATTTTAATTACGATTATGTGAGTTATCAAATGTGTCTATATAGCAATAACCAATATGGTGCCCAAAAATCAATCAAATAGCTAAGTACGAAATGTGTGCAATGTTCTTAGGAGGTCAGATATTGTTTTGCTGACAAATCAGTTTCTCATTCGCCCTCAAGGTAATGGGCATTTCGTACGTCATCTTCCCTGGTTTTACGGGCATTGTGTTCTAACATAGTGGCCACTGCACTATTGCACCTGAAGTGCAGTCCTGCAGTTTCTAGGGTCGCAAGTCATATGCTGCAACTCGTATGTGCCCTCACAAATTGTACTACGTCTGTAATCCCAACTTTTACAGACCCTTAAACGGTGTTTCAGATCAGTTACGAGACTCAATTGTCTGTAACTGAGTGGAAAAGCAACCCATCTAATTAATATTTGCCAGATCCGGCCATTGGCCCAATGGTACCTTGGTCCGTTATTTGTAAAATAAAGATTTTGCATAGCATTTTACATGTGGTCCTTTTCACAAATGAATTGCAAAGACCATGTACACATTTTCCATAATTGATTCCAACCTCCTATGAACAATTCAATATATATGTGTCTTATATAAAAAACATGGAACAGTTTTTATTTTAACTACACTTTACAGGTTAACAAATGTCTCATAGGCTATTGCAAACAATTGCCCAAATGCAGAAAAGGAACATCACAAGCAACCATTTTATCACTCCAGTACATACACATCAGATTGAAACTATATCTCCTATTTTTGATTCCTTAACGAAGTCAGAGGCTCTATGCAGTCCAACGTCGTGGTGTGTGAGTGTGTGTGTGTTTGTGTGTATGTTTGTTGTTGTGTGTGTGTGTGTTGTTGTGTAGGTGTGTGACGCCCAGCTTGTAAACCGATAACTGGATCAGGTCTGGGCTGCAGCTCAGACTTGGTATGGGTTGTTCCTCATGATGATTCCATGAACCCTATTGGTGTTGTTGGTGGTCCTGTCAGAGGTCATCTGAGGTCACCAAGGATCGAAGTCTGAAACTTGTAACACGATACGTCCAGATGGTTGTCTTATTCAGTTAAAATTGGGTGTATACTTCTTATGGGGAGTACAGAAACCCTTATTGTTTTTTAGTTCAGGTTGGGGTGAAATTTTGGTCGAAAATAGAAAAATTCGGGAATTCATATTTTAGCCCATTTTGGCTTGTACCACGATACGCGACCCCACCCGAAGGAGGACTCATACTTGGTAGTTGTGTTTCCCCATGATGAGTTCATGAACCCTATGTTTTGGGGTCAGTCAGAGGTCATCTGAGGTACCAGAGTCAAAGTCTGAAACTTTGTAACCGATAAGTCCAAATGGTTGGTCATCAAGTTGAAAATAGGTTTATAGCTTTCTTATGGGGAGTACAGGAACCCTGGTTTTTGGTGAGGGGGAGCAGTCGGGAGTTGAATTTTGGTCGAAATAGAAAAATTTTGAAGAGTTATATTTTGGCTAATTTTTGGCTTGTAACACGATACGCGACCCCACCTGAGGATAAGCTCATACGTGGTATCTGTGTTCCCATGATGATACATGAACCCTATTGTTTAGGTCAGGTCAAAGGTCCTCTAGTAACCAAGGTCGAGTCCTGAAAACCGTGTAAACACGTAAGTCCAGAATGGTTGGTCTGATCAGTTGAATTGGGTGTGAGCTTTCTCCTTGAGTCATTAACCCTATTGTTTTTGGTTCAGGTCGGGGTGAAATTTTGGTCGAAAATAGAAAAATTTGTGAAGAGTGATTTTTGGCTATTTTGGCTTGTAAACACAATAACACTCGAACCCCACCTGGATGGATGAAGCTCATACTTTTTATGTGTGTTCCCATTGATGAGTACATTAACCTATGTTTTTGGGGTCAGGTCAGAGTCATCTGAGTCACCAGAGGTCAAAGTCGGAACACCTTGTAAACACGAGAATTGCAGAATGGTTGGCCTATCAAGGTGCAATCATTTGTTAGCTTTCTTATGGGGAGTACGGAACCCTATTGTGTCTGTTTAGGTCGGGTTGAATTTTGGTCGAAAATAGAAATTTGTGAAAATTTGATATTTTGGAAATTTTGGCTTGTAACACGAAACTCGACCCACCGATGGATGATGCTCATACTTTGTATGTTGTTCCCCATGAGGAGTACATGAACCCTAGTGGTGTGGGGTCTGTCAGAGTCATCTGAGGTCACCAGAGGGCACCGGTTGAAAACCTTGTAACACGATAAGTCTTATTGTTGGTCTGATCTCAAGTTGAAATTAGGTGTAACGCTTTCTTATGTGGATACAGGAACCCTATTGTTTTTTGGTTCAGGTCAGAGTGAATTTTTGATCGAAATAGAAAATTTTGAAATGTGATATTTTCAGCCAATTTTGGCTTGTAAAACACGATAACTTGACCCCACCTGGATGAGAAGCTCATACTTGGTATGTTTGTTTACCCCCTGTGATATTTTTCGAACCCTATTGTTTTGGGTCAGTCAGAGGTATTCTGAGGTCACTAGATGCCAAAGTCTGAAAACTTCTAAACCTAATAAGTCCAGAACCGGTTGATCGACTGGTTGAAATTAGGGTTGTATCTTCCTTATGGGGAGGACAGGAACCCTTGTTTTTGGTAAAGGGCGGGGTGAATGAGCTCATACTTGGTTTGTGTATTCCCCATGATGAGTGCATGCACCCTATTTTTTGGTGTCAGGTCGAGGTCATCTAAGGTTACCAAGTGTCAAAGTCTGAAAACCTGAAATTTAGTGTCTAGCTCTCTTACAAGTTACAGGAACCCTATTCGTTTGGGTGGTAAGATAGGAAATATTTTTTGTCCGACGTTTGTTTGCCCTATAATTGATCCGGTACTATCTCCCATTTGTCCCGGTGTGTCCTGTATATTGTTTGACAGAACAGTCCCGGAATCACCTAGCCTTTTGGCTTTCTGGTTTCGTTCTAGTTGTGTAAGACATGTGGTGCCTCGCTTGCAGAACATTGCACTCATGCAAAGTTACATAACCACCTACATGTGGAGTATTTTACGGACGGTGTTGCCACTCACGGTGGCCGAATCCGCTTGAGATTATGCCGTTCTACTACTGAGGAAACTCGTGAGGCATTTGAGTTGAAGCCGGCATACAACAAGATGTACGAGCTGGTGGTTAGGCTGTCATCAAGTTGTTGCATGGTCTTTACTGCTGCTATTTGGAACACAGGTGTTACCCAACCCTGACTGGAAAGAGGAACTAACCGATTCCAATCATCTGGAAAGGGAGTAGAAGTACGTGGACTGCAATAGATATAGTTACTTTCCTCTCTGCAAGTCTTGCTAGGATCGATCCTAACAGAAATCGGTTTGTCATCTGCTTGTACTCTTCGGCCCAAGCATATAGTTTCACTCCCAAGAAACTCACTGTGGATAGCATCTTGCTCTCCGTGCTTGTCTGAGCGATAGGGGAATTTGGTAGCGTTTTCTTGTGGCCTATACGAGTTTTTCGTCTGTTCACCTGATAGCCTCTGCATTCAGGTAATTCCTGGAAGTGAGAGTTGCTAGCTGTAATGAAATTCCAGCCGAATAGATTTCTTGTTGGTGTTATGTGTTAAAGAAAATTAAAAAAAAATCATCAATATCACTTTGATCCAGGTTTACAGCATATTCGGTTGGGGAGATATGGCTTCCTTTCCTCAAATTTCAGTGATTTTGTGTTTTGTCAGTGGCACCTTTTTATGATGTCAAGCTACCAATTATAAGAAAAGACTATATTTCTCAACTTTTTCTGTAAATTTGTAGCTATGACGTCATCATATTGCCGATTTGCAAAATTGCCAACTTAGCAGTGAAAAATTAATATCCTTTGGAAATTGTAACTTTAATAACCGAACATGCTATGAACTTGAAACAAAGTTTTGATTGCCTTGATTTTCAATGCACACTCATACGACCTTAAATATTTTTGCCGACTTGTCCTTTAGTGTGCTGTGGAGTTTTTTCCCCCCATTGTCACAAGTGTGGACATGGTAGTACACAGGCTCACACAGGTTTTTTCTGTGGCCTATGACATGTTCCCCGTCTTTTCCACCTGATAGCCCGTATTCAGGTATTCTGGAAAGTGAGAGTGCTAGCTTTTAAGTGTGCTGGTTGGAGTTCTTTCCCATTGTCCACAGGTGTGTACAGGTAGGGTACACTAGCCCCAACCCAGTATTATGGACTGGATTTGGAGTTACTGACCTGACTTCGCGATGTCTGCATTACTTGCCGTCATGGATTCGCTGGTTGACGCCCTTGGAACGCTGCTTCTGGGATTCTGTTTGGGCCATATGACCACGCCTCACGGCGGACGATCTGCCTACCAAGTACTGTCCTGGAACGGACCCCCGCCGTAAGGGTCGCAGCGAAACGCCGTAGCTAATACTGGCTCCAGCTCGGGTAGTATTTTAATGGTGGGGGGGGGGGTTCGCTAATGCCCCAAGACTGATCGCTGGTAGCGGCAGGCAGATGTGGCTAGGTTCCGTCCACATGTGCGTCCATCAGTTAGTAGGTGGGTAGTGGATTAATATTCCCACGGCGGGATTTGCAGTTTCTTCCAGTGGCATAACACGGGGAATATGGAGCTGGAATCGCCCCGTCGTGGTCTTGACCCCATATTAAATCAGCACAGAGAAAAAGTGTAGGGCACATATATGCATAATCAGCTTGATTCCGCCCACGTGCCGACTGACTGAAACTTGTTAAGCCACTATTTCCCTTATATGCCCCTGTGTGTCAATCCACAATCAGGTCTGGAGGAGGGGCGCTGACTGCCACACCCACTTCATGTTTGATAGGTCTGCAGTAGAAATCTTCTCAGAGATGTCGGGGCATAACCCTTCCTTCTTCCCCAGGATTGTGAGAGAATTATTGCAATTCCCCCCCCGGATGAATGCCGTTGTTTCTGTTTTCAAGTTTTGAATGGTACAACATCAACAGTGAGAACTTCCTAGGAATAGTGGAACCGCTCTTCTGATATCCCGTGCAGTACATCGCGTGTAACATCATCTATATAGACCATTGTTCCCATTATCAAATGGTTTCAGGAATTGAGAGGCAGATTTATCTTCAGCAGAATTGTTCCATTTGGAATATCGGGTGGCATGATTTCCTCATTGATCATTACTAGGACTAGGTTGGTTTGGATCAAATTCAAACGAAAATACTCATGAAACTAATCAAAATTTCGGTTCAACTGTAATCTTGTATATTCATTGTTTTTTCACTCCAAGAGGAGACTTACTTTTGGTTTTCCACATTTTCCTGAATTATATGATGTTGGAAGAGAGTTTTGGGCTGAAAAAACCCCTCTCTTCACAGGTTTTTGTTTGATTCTGAGATATATATATATATCTATATATTTATGGCGAAGAGGTCAAGCAAGAGAAGGGGAGGGGGTATTTTGGACGCTATCTGGTCCGGCATTGCAAGCTTTCGAATACTAAGGTACTATTTCATTGATCTGTTGTACAGTAGAACATGGGATTCAACCATGTTTACTTTTATGCTATTCTGGAGGCTATTTATTTGGTACCAATTCTTGGACGCCATCTGGTTATCTTATAGAAGCACCTGATCACCAAAATAACTGATTATTTGAATTCCCCGTGCCCTTAAAACATATAAATAGACACTTTTTTCATTTCCGTGGATAATTGAGGACAAAGTTTGGCCGAACAGTGAAATGGCTGCCATTTTGGACTCCATCTTGGATTACGAAGTTTTCACAACTGGGATTCCGGGGCGTGTGTGGTTAATCTCCACCTTTTTCGACTAGCTCAAAATTAGCTTGTTACCAGACATGTCCATCTTTGGGGTAATTTTTAGCTAATGCCCTTGGCCTACTTCACAGAATGCTGATTACTGGCAGTAGCAGAACTCATCGCTTTTAAACTATCGAATAAATTTTGTATTTCCAGGTGTTAAAAACAAAACAGAAAAAAATTCTCATTTAAGTAACCAAACCGAGCACATTTCTGACAGAATCCCAAGTAGCAATAAGAGAAGCACTGGAAGTACGGTAAATCAGTGGGAAAAAGTAGCAATTCAGGGAGATCAACATTGACAGTTTCGAGGCAGCAGAAAATCAAGATGCAGATGCGATACGTAGAGGAGGTTAATCACGTGTCGTGAGCATGTCGGATCGACGAGACTAACCGACATGGTCCTCTAATGATACGCTGAGTCTGAGGTGAAGGTCGTAATACTAAGAGAACCGTTTGAGAAAATGCGGAATCTATGTTCAGCTGCGGTATAAAAGTGTACCGCAGGTGATACATTATGTTAAAGTAATATGGAACGATCTTTTTTAATTAAGATTGTTACTTCTCGACTTTCACATGGATTTCATGGGAATAACTGGAGGTTGCCTTATACTTTCCAAATGGAATAAAACTAATGAATTGAGGTGCCCGCTCCGTAAACACCATTTGCTTTTTGGGGTTACACCGGGGTTCAATCTCCAGTTCGTATTCAAGTATGTTATGATTCAAAAGGTTGGAACGCTCTCGTCGTCAAGATATCTGTTTTGGCAATAGGAGCGGATTCTGTCTTTATGTCGTCTGTCATAACTTCTAAAGACATTTCTGCGGAATATTTTTTTGTCAACGGCCAATCGTTTCGTGAAAAAGCTCATATTGGCCACATTTATCCTAGTCCATTACATGTTGTAAATATTCAATTCTCTGTCCCGAGCATAAGTCAATCGTTTCGAGGGCACATGCTCACAACAATTAGGTGCAAACCCCATTCTCCACATAGTCCTAGCGTCGCCGAGGATACTAGCATTGGTCACGACACACGAATTTTATTGGCCATCTTGGGTGTGTGTGAGGCATAGCTTTTAAAAGCAGTTAGACGTGGCATTTCAATATTCTTTCCCCGAGGGAGGGGGAGGTAGGTCAGGCAGTCGTGCCACCTTCCCTGAAATAAATGTGATTCGTACACTGTCGTTCAACTGATGCTTTTGCATCTTCTAGTACTGTGGTTAAGAGCAAATAGTTAATACACGAAAACACATTGATTGGTTTGCGTTTGGAACACTCCGCTGTAAAATGCAGATGGATCAATTGTAATATTCCTGGACGATGTGAACGCTGTTGAATAGAGTTACCACAAAAAGCAATGACTTGTTAATGTTCGACCCAGACAGACCAGGACCATCAAGGCCGTCAAACACTGCAAGCGGCACGACGCGATAAATCATGGGAGTTAAATTCATGTTATTTCTATAGGACCGTCCATACTACACGCGACGCGACGCGATACGACGCGATCAATTTGAGTTGAAAACAGTTTCAACTGGTATCGAGTGGTCGCTGCGCGACATTTAAGTGTGACAAATGATTGTGCCGTATCAATCACATGATTAGTACGGACAGAAGACTAACAAAATGACTACTCATGTGTCAACACGATGTCGTTGTTTGTGGACAACCTAATTCAATTTTGTTGGTTCAAATCACCCTGAAGTATGGGACGTCACAAATCAGCAGAACAAAGATGCTTCGGGGGGGGTGGGAAAGCGAAATGATGAGAAAAATTTATGATGAATCAAATTGAAAAATGGTAACATACTGTTGAAATTTGTAACAGCAACAGGCGCACAGGAGAGAGAATGATGCTTGTCTCATGGTTTCCCGTAGTAGCCTACACATTTTTCATCATCATACGCTGAAAACAACTGTTGCGATATCGGGCAGACTAGAAGAGTGAGGACATGGACCTGAGTACGGGTACATCGTCCTGAGTATGAGTACGAAATCCAGTAGGAATGAGTAAGGGTGCACACATAAAAATATTGGTACGAGTATAATGCCAATGTACGGAGTACCCCAAACCCAGGAATAGAAGTACGAGGCCACACGGGTGTGCAAAAGCTGAGTACCGAGACGCGTCCGAGCCATAAGTACTAATACGAGTACGAGAACGATAAAATGTACTCGAGTACGGACTGAAGTTATCTGTATTTCCGGGCTGCGTGCAAAGTCTGCCAAAGTAGGAAGGGTGGACCCAATTAAGCTGGTTTCGAATTAATGGGCCGTTGGTACCGTAACCATACTGTGGTCATGCTATCAAAACAGTACGCCGTGCGTGCACTGTTGGATGAACGATAAATCCGTATGTCGTATAGGCCTACATTGCAATGCGGACGGATGCGGGGGGGGGGGGGGGGGGGGGGGGGGGTAGCTGTAGTTTCAAAGTTGAGACGAGAAAATTTTGAGAGTGGAAGTTTCAATTACTGCCATGGTTTGGCTACGACTGCTCTCAGTAACGTATATCCGGGGGGAACTCCGGTCTCACGCCCCACCTTTGCTACACTAAAGGAATAGTTTGTATCATGCCTGCAAGATGAGGTTGGTGCATCAAATTCCGTTTCCGAATGGCAGGGAAAATATCGGAGAGGAGGCAGTTCGATTTCATTTTTCCATTGCGCGAGGGAGGCTCTACTTCTCCTAGCTTCATCCAGCGACCATCCAACAAAACTACCAACGCCTCGGGCGGTTGTCATTCGTGTTGATGGCTTCACACGTTTCTGCCTATATCTCTGGGCGCTGTCGTAAAAGAAAGGCAAGTGGGCTATCCCCGTAATACTGGTCAGGATTCCAACTGATCTAATAACTGGCTCCTGTTCAGGAAGACCAAATACATATTCGAACACGACTCACGCGTGTGCGCTTGTATTGTTGAACAGGCCCTTTAACACGAGGGGTCATTGCGCGATACGGATGTGTTGTTCATGTTATCCGAACCCGAAAAAAAACAAAACAAGTACGTTGATGTGCAGATTTTGTTTGTTTTCTTCTTTCATAATTCACCGTCACCTCCAACTACCCAAAATACAGGAAAGGTCACGATCTTGCTGATGAAAAGTTATCGGCAAAAAAAAAAAAAAATAAAAATTTCCTCGGCGTACGCGAGACCGAACTCCTTGGCGTCCAGATAAAATGTACTGTATTCTGCATGAAACGACGTTTCAATTTTCAATTCACCATCATTCTAAACCTCAATAATTTTGTTAGACACACTTCAAGACAACTGCATGATATTCCAAACAATCACACACATAACCACACTTGGCTGGATCAACTAAATGCGGCGTCAGTTCCAAACACCGAATTCTAGACTTCCGTTACGGAGTTGTAGTCTTTTGAGGTTTGTGTATTGTGGAGCATGTGTATTGCGCAAGATCGAAATGCACTCCATTAGCATAATAACTGATTCGACTTGCACAACACCCTGCACACATTCTTAGTTTCAAATCGAAATCAAACATTAATCCCTAAGAGGAAGACAGCATGTAGCTATGGAGAGGATTGTATTAGTGGGTTGGTCGGGTTAAATGGTTCCTTTGTCTGAGACAGAAAGACAAAATATCTTCTGCTAAATGTCTCGAACGTATTCGGGATCAAAATGAAACAATAAAATACATCACATATTTTCCTGTGTTGTCCATGTGGTGACTCATGGCGTTTTGCGCATTAGGGATTCTCACCCAAATGTTTCTCTGCTACATGGCCCAAACTTGGAGGCCAATAACACCCATAGGAACATCGTATTGAAATGGGGTTTGGACCTACGAACACAGTTTGTATCCCAACCCGGCCGTTGTCCGTTGAAATTATTCAATTGTCTAGTGATTCGGCCGTTCCTTCACTGAAGTTGATAGTAGTTGTGCTGCATGCATCAATGCTGTGACTGATTATTAGTAATCAGTCGGTCCTCTCCGGAAAAGGAATGTGCCGCCTTGGCTTATCCAATGTTGTTTAATTGAACTTAAAATGCCCGGCACAGAATATGTTGCGAAACGTTTTGGGTCCTAGGAATGATATACACACACGTATAGAAAAAATTAATCCCTTCGATATTGGCATATGAAGAAAAAAAAAAACCTGGGATGTTTCATAAGGTTTACAGAAGAAACAGTGGTTGAACCATGGATGACAATTATGACAATGTTGGCAAAACTAAGGATCCGATCGTATAACCGAGGCCCTTTCTCTATTACTCGATCATTGTTGTATCAACATTAGGGCAAATAAAATAACTAACTGTTTCGGTTGATGTGGGGTGTCTTTCCCGCAAGTGAAGTATTACAAAAGTTCAAGTTAACGTTTCAAAGGTGGGGACCCGAGTGTAGTCAGTAATTATAGACCAATTTCGTAGTAGTGCTGTTGTTTCTAAGATTTTATAAGACTGATGTCTAATCGAATAGCTGATTTCTGATCTGATTTTCTAAATTAGAATAATATTCTTTCCAATGAATAGTATGGTTTCGTGAAAAAAAAACATACACACACATTGCTCTGGCAAATGTTGTAAAATGATATCACCGGCCTGCTTTTGAACAGAAGGATTGCCCATTTGGCATTTGACAGGGTTGGTCATAATATTTTGTTACATAAATTTATTATTCATTATTGTCTGAGAGGTGAAGTACACGACTGGGTCAAACATTATTTGCATGATCGTTACAGTTCATTAGAATCAATTTTTCGACATCTACCCCACGAAATGTCGTGTGTTTTGTTCCATCCTGGGACCTTTGCCTTTTATCATTCATATGAACGCCTGGTTCATCTTCCATCAAATCGATACTATACGATGTTTGCTGACGACACAACCATTCTTTATAATCATAGCAACTTGGTTAAACGGGTCAATAGAGGAAAATGACGAACTTGTCGCGGTTGATCATTTGCTCTGTAGTAAAGAATGCAATTTAAATTCAGATAAACTTATTTTATTGTTTTCACACTGTGGTGTGGAAGTCCCGATGTGGAGATTAGGATAAACAATGACGGGATTGAGAAAGTTTTATCACACTAAATATAGTTGGGAGTTTACATTATCGGAATATCGGAAGTGGACGTTCCACATAATAATGTCTGCAACAAGGTCTCAAGGTCAGACGGGACTCTTACACGACTTAGTTGTATCTTGAAAGAAGAGAAGAAAAAAAACTTAAGAGGAAGAAAATTTCCCTCTTTATATAATGCACTTATTTCAGTAATTATTTCCTGTGTAAATATTGCATGGGGTTCTCCTCATAACAACTCAGACATTATCCATATTCTCAGACGAATGTTTACTGTAATAATTTGCACGGGGTTTAGTGAGCATACCCCACCACTGTTTCAAAATTCGGTAATTGTGACAGTTTTTCATATTCGCTGTTCACAGCTAGTATGTTTAGTATTGGCTGGGTAATCAACTTTTCCCGCAGATTGTGAATTGTTCTGTTGTATATAACAGCCAAGTCCATGATTATTGTACGATGGAGTGTATCCTTTCATTCAATATAACAAAACCTAGAACAAATTTGTGCAAATACGGTTTCAATTCCCACCGCTACTCACTTCTGAATTCGTTTGCGATGATGTTACTAGTTGTGGTACAATTAACATATTTTAGCGCCAGCTAACGATGCCTCAACAATCGTACTATTCATGCTTATTGAGAGTTAAGGTTATCTTCGTTTTCCTTTTTCTTCTCTCGGTTGCTAGACTTTGTATAAGTTTTGGTCAATGTATTCTGTCGCCTTTCATTTCTGTGGTTCATTGTGCTTGACATTGTCATATATTTTATATTTTGTTCCTGTAGTGGAGAAAGGTTGCTCGAATTACGACGAGCAGTGAATCCGGGCGAAGCATGTCTGAAAACCCAGCCAACCGTGAAGAACGATATGTGAATATATAGATTCCACGTGGATTTGATGTGTCTGGCGACTTTGGCAGCACCTTCTGGCGAACCATTGCGTCTTCTGCTTTCAGAGTTAATGGTCATCGATAATTGGTGAATAACCTTTCTTCTGGGGTTGAGAATTGCAAAACATCTTTCCTGGCGAATCTTGAAAACAGTTGTTTTGGCCATTTCGTTGTATGTTATGTGCATAGTTATAACCATAACACCCACTATCTGGAGCCCCAGCCCACTAAAAAAAAGAAACTTTTTTTTCGGGCACTCGGATAAAATCCTAGAGACTCCTAAGAAATCGGAGCAGTGTTACTGAGATCACCCGTTCTGAACTTCTGGAATACAACCCAAACCCACAATTGACCGAATCCCCATGATGTTCGATTACCATCCTACGGTGGACATCTTTCACATATCCTCGGAGTGGTGAGCTTAGATAGAGGACGGTTGCTGACGGCGTTTGCTATGGAGCGCGGGTAACTAGTAAGCTAATACTGCGTTCCTAGAGACATGATGTATGAGACATCTTTTAACCCGGCCGTCAGGTATTATCGTCAGTGATTGCTTACAGATCGTAAGCTACGATTACATTTGTGTGGTTTAGGAGTCCGTGGTGCCTTCCAAACACTTTGTATTCACACCCCAGCTCCCGCCCGTTGTTCTATCAGTGGCCTTGTTCCCCCACGTTCAACTGCGCAAAGCCCGGTCCTACTCACGCGATTTAATATGGGTGCAAATTCTCAACTGAATAATCCGTTGACCTACTGGCACGTCCCATCTATTGAGGTTGATATATCGTTCGAAGTACGGTACGCGAATCACAAAGTAGGGATACTGGGTTCTTGAGATGAAAGTCCCAGGGGGGGGAAAATTGTTTTTGTTTTCTTATAACTACAAATTCACTAATGGTCTGCAGTATCATAATATACCGGGTATACCCCATAATAGGACTAGCACTCACCACCTTTGCATGAAATATGAAAATATGAAAATAATGAGCCAATTTTTCCCCTCTTCCTTCAAAAATCGTGTGACACCTGCCCCTGCTTGTGGCAGTTTTGTCCCTTGGTATAGGGCTGGTTGTCACATACTGAGAATCCATTTGACATTGTTCGGGAGGTTGTCACACTTGCGAGGCAGGCTGTCACAACTGTATACTGTGTACGGACAGGACAACGCATGCTCCCAGCACTTTTCTTTCCATACTGGAACCAATAAGCGTAAATCGCATATGGTTACAAACTCAAAACTAATAAGGTGTAGTTCTAAGGCATTTTTACCGTTTTATACAGTATGTGGTCCATCTAGTATATTTTTAAACAATATACTTTTGTGTTTTCAAGGGGTAAAATCCGTCGTTAACTTGAACAATACTTTCGTGTGAACGTGGGGTCTGAGTTTTTAGTGTCAGGTGCTGAGTGAGTCATAGAGGTAAAATAACCCAGCATTGCTCCCGATCTGATCAATTTGAAGTTGGTTTCGCTATGGCATTTGTGACCACCAACCTAGTGACTTCCATCTCCGCTCTCCCCTCCTTTCTTCTTGCATGAGCACAAAGGACCCTGAAAATTGGCAAATATTCGGAATTTGAAAGACAGGTTACCAAGAATATTTCCAACTATGAACCTGATAGTATGGAAGAAACATGTGACCGATTTACTTCATTTTCGAGTTCATAGTTAGGTTGACAGTTTTTCTACAATCGTTAATATACCATAGGGAGTGTGTTCTGATGTATGTGTCAAAATATCCAGGGAGGCAGTGAAATAATCACAAAAACTCTGTCCAAACCCTGTGATCATGTACTGGTCCCAAATTCATCCCTTTCTAGTCCAGGAGATACGACAGATAAAGTGTGCCCTAAAACACTTTTTTAAACATGGCGTAACGAATAACGATACGTTATGAAATGCCGCCAAAATGGTGGCCATAGGTCGTACGCGTTCAGTGATACGAGTTTGAAAGTAAACTTGAGAGTGATAAAAAAATCTCATGACCCCCTTAGTTAGGATAACATAAATCCGTAATTCATGACTTGGAGATACCGGTATGTAAGCCATACAACTGTGTTATCAGTGTGCAGCCTATTGGTTGACATGTGTGCTGAAAACTACCACAGAATGCCGTCTTCGCCAAAACATGATCTTGCACACGTTTGATTCGGAACAGAATAGAATAGCGGAATTTGGTCAACATACCTTAAGATTCCCGTTGGCTCTCGTGCCCTATGCGTTCTTCTTTAATTCAATATGACGAATTCGAGTCAATTGGGACGCAAAGGGGGTAAAATTAAAGTTGCTGGACGGAATATGAATGTTCCCTACGAATACAGGTAACTATCCTGGGCATTGTCACTACCATGGAAACACTTTGTTAGTTCCGTACGTTCAGACCTGTCCATCTTCATGAATAATGAGTGATTGTACGAATTCAATGTATCCACAGAATTAGTAGTTGGTACAAATTGGGTGGGAATTGATGGTGAATCTACTTCTCACGTTGTATTTCCGAATACTTTATATGAATGGGTTGATTTAGATGGAAAGGTACCCGTCCGATCTGTTTTTGGAATCTGTTCTGTTCTGGGATCATCAGCCCTTCTGGCTAATTCAATAAGAAAAGCTGGAAGTTTAAGATAGTCACCTAAATGTACAAGTAGCGCATCCGTAGCCTCGAGCATGCGTGTTGTAGTGTGTCTGTTTACGTCAGCTATTATTTTTAGAATTCTGCCAAAGTCTATAGCCTATTAAGTTACAACTGAAAATTAGAATAGCTTTCCATTTCAATTTCGCCAACAGTATGCGTTAAGGTAATGAAACAATTGCGGGTTAACTCATGTCCCAAAATCAATTTCTTCTGTGAGCGTAGCATTTTCAGGGGGTAAATGGAAACGGGGAGTGAAGATATCGCAGTCAACGTTGAGGGTCACTACTCACTCACCACTTACTATGGGAAAACCATGCCTGGAATAGACCTACCGCATTCGGCTCCGCCGCTTCCAATGCCCCCAGGCATGAGCGTGGCCCATAACCTCTAAATCCCTTAGGTAACCCCCCCTCGGAGCTCGCCAACCACGAGATGCAGAAACTACCCGGCGGGCGGCCCCAACTCATCAGGTCTCGTTCACACCGGACACGGTGGGGAGGATCGGATGCGGAGGCTTCGCCATATGTAGATGATCAGGACTTTCACGGTCTGGCCCAACACCTGGACCAGTCCCAAAACAATGTCCAACTCCATCAAAATTCAATTTATTCCGTTAGTCGAAACAACACAACTAACGGGTGCGCCTCCCGATAAGTGCCAAGGCATCAAACCAGATTGACTTGTCAAAGTAATGCGGCATCATCCGCGAAGTCCAGATTCGGGAAACCCTGATGCCCGACTCATCCGCGGGGTCGTTGTAGGGATCCATATACCGGGGCAGGTTGACATTTCTGGTGAGCCGTTTCGTTGAAATAATGCAGAGGGAAAAAGGACACGGGGACACGCCTGAATGTTCACGTAAAGTATTTTTGAGACGTGTCCAAGCCTCGGTACGGGCTAACGGCCCGTTAGTAACCAAGGCATGGAGTTTTAGGACACCTCTACTAGCTTTTTAAGTGGAACATTCAGGCGTGTCACCAAGTAGTTCAATTGTACCAGTCATTTCGGGGGAGGGCTGATTACTTGCCGAACTCTTCTTACGGTGGTATCGTGACTCCCTGCAAGATGAATGAGTATACAATATCTCAACATAGACCTGTGAAACGCTGCAACTGCACAAGAGTTTAGACGTAGCTGCGTTAATCGTGTTCGCCAGCACGTTTTTAGAGTAGGGGGGTGCTAAAAAACTCCGCTCCCCCTCACAGATTGTTACGGGGCACCCAGCATTAAGTTCAGCAACATTTGTCACCCCAGGGAACAGAGCCTGCAGGAGGCGTCGGAGCGTTTTGAAAAGACAGGGGGGACACATCGAAATTGAAAACATTTCCACCTAGCGGAGAGCGCCCACAATGGTTGGCGCCGCCAAGCGACGAAGAAAATTTCAGATTTTCATAGCTTCCAGATCGACGGAAACGGCACTTGTCAGTCTCAATACCACCCTCTCCATGTGTGATTTGGTAAAGACAGACAAAAACTTGTCATTGTGCATACTAGATGATTACCGAAATATCACACATGGTATTTTTTCAAATCACAGTTTTTTCTCCTCTGGCTTGGTTTGCGTGGATCCAGGGTTCTACCGACCATTCCTCTGGTGGAATCGAAAGGAAAAGCCATAAGCGCACGGGACCACTCCAACCTGGGAGCATAAAATTTGTCATCATTGGGAACTACCGGCGCGCGCGTTGCGCGCGACTTTTTTTTGCATATTTCCGGGGGCATTTTCATCGGAAAGTACTGCGAAAAGTTCAACAACTTTTTTTCCCTCTTTTTTTTTTCCTTCCAAATTTGAACGAAATGATTCTAAGAATTACACCGCATGATTAGCCTACACGCCTGGAAGAAAAACGCCATTGCCGCGCGAACACTTGAAAATCATGCATGTCCTATTTATTTTTTATTACGGTCCGAAAAGTGTTGGGGGGGGAACGATATGATATCCACCCACCTTTTTGGGGGGATATGTCCCCCGTCCCCCACCTGTTGACTCCCTGGATCCCTGGACGTCGGCGGACATACCCGGCCCTACCACTGATTGAATATTTACCTTAGTCTCATTGGCTGGAAATTATCCCATAGTCGAGGGTCTTCAGGTCGGAAGGCTCCACTTTCTTCTGTACGTTCACCGTCAAGCGAGCACACTACTCTCTTGATTGCCTTTCAATCCTCATCTTTGCGAGAAATATTTGGGTTAATACATACTCGAACACCTTCATGCTCTTGTCAGCGGTTGTGCATTGTAACGGATACACACGTGCGAGCGCGGTACAATCAACAAAATAATAGTAATAGAAAAGTATATATAACTGCGTCGCGGAATTCATAATAAGAGTGAGTTTGTCACAGGCAATGGTGAATATTTTTCTTCGACTCTGCTCGTAGATGGACTACTTTAGAAATACATACATTTGTCAAAATTCCTTCAAAATTTTTTAAGTGCTGTTGGCTCAAATATTGGGGGTGGGGGGATTATTCCATAAGCTTTCCCCCCCTAACCAACTATTGGGGGATCCCACCCCCCCCATCCCCCGGGATCGACGCCTATTCTCGAACCTGCGCCAACCATGAGCTGCAGAGGCTACCCTGCGGTCGGCCCCCCAACTCATCGTCCTCGTTCACACAGGACACGGGGGCAGGATCGTATGCCGGGGAGGCTCGCATAGTATAATGACTCCGTGACTTTCACGTTTCTCCGCCCAACACCTTGACGTCCTAACAACACTGTCCAAAATTGCATCGAATTTTCTCATTCTAGTCTTGGTGTACACAACCAACGGGTTCGCCTCCCGACTACGTTCGAAGGGCATCACCAGTACGTGTCAGTAATGCGGCATCATCTGCGACTCCAGATCATAAATCATGTTGTAGTGTCTCGAGACCGGTCTCGGTCCCGAGACGGTCCCGACAGACCAGCTTTTGCTGGTCTCGGTCTCGATCTCGGTCTCGACACCCTGGTTTCGGTCTCCGGTCTCGGTCTCGAATCCCCTGGTCTCGACTTCTTCCGGTCTCGACTTCGAGACCAGTCAAAAATATGGGTGTCGGCCTTTTTTCTTCGGATAATATTTCCTAATTCAGCAAAAAAAATCATCCTGCACTTCATGCGTTGGGCTTGCTTAACTACAAGTGGAGTGGGCCTTCAACTTAGTCAATGTGGGAAACAAACCCAGGGCCTAGTACCCAGGGCCCAGTTTTGCTAGCTTCATTGTTGGCAGTCACACACGTAGTCACAGTACAGTGTTGCTTCACTTTAAGACTGCCTGTATTTGACATATGGGATATATTAGCATTAGCCAATCAAATGCTATCCGAATAATTGTTATGTGTCTATTCAACCCTGAATAGTATCCTGTCCTGGTTCTTTTCTCCACGATTTTCAAAGCAGTATTGTTAGGGGGCCAATTCACCTCATTCTAACTAACCCTAATATATCTGAACCCCCACCATGTTAAAAAAAATGAATGAATAAAAAATAACCGGGCCTATAAACATGGGAGCCCTGTTACGTATGCTACCCCGATACAAAACACCAGCAGGTCACTGAACCCTGATACTGGACATTAAGAAGGAGAGGTGAATATTTAGTTATTTCAGTTACTAATTTAATGGGGGAGGAAGGAACAGTAATTGGTAATTGAATTAGCTAGTACACTGCGTAGCCTAACGACTATCCATGAGCATGTTTAATGAACTCGTGAACATGAATTTGTTTTCGATTTTCCAGATGGGTTAGACCTTATGACATTGGTACCATTTTCGCGAAAGTTGATCTCACATTGGCTGCACATCCTTGAATGAGGACTTGTTCTCAGTACACATTATTATTAACATGTACCTTGGATGCTTTATTGGCTACTTTGTCATTATGTAGTCATGCCCATGTCATCCAATCGCGTATTTTTAAGAGCTTTTATGGGCAATTCAGGCATCCGATATTAGTACTCTAGGCCTAGCCCTAAGCCCAGTGGTGCAGTGTTTTTTCGCAGGGGTATTTGCTAGCTTTGATTAGTTGATATGAACCACCTTAAACTGGACTGGTATGTGGTGAAAAGGTCCACCAGTAAAACCTGGCCTAAACCTGAATTCTATTTTGACAAACACTGAGGCCTACGTTACAAGTACTAGCATATGCACTGGTCATCCAATCATGGCAAAAGCTAATGGTAATGCATTTGAGGGGGTCAAGTTTTTGGTGGGGTTGATTTTTGGAATCTAGGGATGGTGCTATGATGTGACCAATAGCGGGCCCCCATATGGCCACATAAGGAAAGGGGTGTCCTGTGGTGGGGGGGGGGGGGCATACGACCTAAGTAGCTGATTGGAATACAGAGATTTAGAGAGATGATCAATAATTTCCTGTTTTAGAGCCATAGTATTCTGAATGTCTTGCATGAAGGATGGATGCAGATAAAGATGCTCCCAGCCCAAGGGAGAGGTAGACCACGTAAGAGTGGAGAGGGAGAGCTCATCCATGGGAAGTCGCCTGCAATTGTTACTGTGTATCGGTGCCATATTCAGTAGTGTTGAATGACCTAGAGGTGAGTCTGCATCCTGGCGGGGTCTTCACAATATGATATTTACATTTTATTTTGAATGTGATGAGGCCATGAGGGGTGTCTTTTGGTTCATGCTTCACCGATAAACTTGGCGAACTGGGGGCTTGCATGCTCACATGGCACCACCCTTGATTTAGGCTCAGTGGTTGGACCTATTCCTCGTCGATGGTGGAGGATGATCGGGAAGAAGAAGTGTTGACTTGTTTTTGCAGATCGTCGAAAGAGCAAATGTATCAATGAGCAGAGGTTGTCTATCACGTCAAAAATAGAGCATGTTGGCGTAAATAGGCCTACAATACAGCTCGGACTTCGAAAATTGTTGCCCTATACACTATATACATCGGTCTCGGTCTCGATCTCGGTCTCGGAGCTTGCTGGTCTCGGTCTCGAAGTTGCGCTCCCGGTCGCGTTCCCGGTTCTCGGGCTCGACACCCTCTGGTCTCGATCTCGGTCTCCGTCTCGGATGAGCTGGTCTCGACTACAACACTGCAGAACTCATTACTCCACGACTCAGATCCCTCAGTGGTACTATCCATATCCCTCACCATAATCCAGTCTATACACTTGTTTGGAATTGTTTGGAGCCAGTTTACAATAACCCCTGCTTCAACACCGTTAACTTGGGAAGAAGTCAGAGACTCCGAGAGACTCCAAGAATTCTCTCGAGAGCCCCCCTAAACACGAGTCGAAGGCCTTGCGGTAATCGTATGGCACAAGGAAGCCCCTAACCGAAATTCCGTACGTACCGACTCAGTCAGGACACGAAGAGCCGAGATGCGATCCACGGTGTGCTTTTTTGGAGTGAAACCCCTCCGCTCAGGACGCAGTAGCTGACAATGGATCCTTTTCGAGATAATCGTAGCAGAGAATTCGCCAGGTACTGAGAAGAGTGTAACACCTCTATAATCCAAAATATTTTAATGTCTCGAGTATCACCCTTCCGTTTCCAGTTTGGCATACGATGTCCCCTTTCCAGCCAGTTGGGATGACACCGGTGCTCCAAACATCTCACGTCTATGTGTACCTGAGCAATCTCTTGATATTAAACCAGCATTGTTGTATCAAGTCCAGCGTCTCGCTTCAGATCTTTGGAACCAAGAACCAGAACTTCTAAGGCCACGAAAAAGGTCCAGTAGCCCAGGACTGCTATCATCATGGCTTCCAGATCCGAGACATGACTCATGGCTATCCCTACGACACCATTGGTGTCCCCCGAGGGAATTTGGAATCAGAATTGGGAAACAACTCACACACCGAACTTCACACATACACGTGAGGTTAGAACGCTTCTTCCACCAAGTTATCGCTCATTCCGGTAGGAGCGTGCACTGTGACATTGGTGGGTGATCGAGGGTTCGCATTATACGCGGCGTGCGATCGCGAATATAACGTTCGTTGATTTGTGTTACCAATAATATTAGTATTATTATATTTTTTAAATTTTCGTTTTGTTTCGTTTGCTGTTTCTCATGGACAAGACGGACAAATAGCTACGTACATTCTGTGAGACAGAAGAAGAGACTATTGATCATTTATTTGGGGGTTGTAGACTCAGCTCTAGTTCTATTTTAATATACCGAAATGTTATTACTTCAGAAGCAATTTTTTTCCCTTTTCTCAAAACTGAATTACTACTTTTGTTATGGAGTGTGCCAAGCCTGACTCCTTTAATTTGTAACACATGAAAGTTTCATTTTTGATTGCAACATGCATAAGGTTCATGCCCCATGCTTGAGATTCTCTTTTATAAATTCAAATTCGCGGTGGAGATCGAACAGTGCAAGAAGAATAAAGATGAACTGTTTACATTTTCAAGAGCTGAAGAATGCGTTCATTACCGGCAAGGAGAATTGTTTAATGAGTTAACTTTGCTATGCTGAGTTCATGGCTATTATTACATTGGTCCCTGCCTATGTTAATATATCGTTTGATGTTGAATAATGGAGGGGAAAAAAGAATATCATATTTAAGGTAAGAGAGTTTCAGTTTAAGTTTTAATGGAGTTTGTAGCGACACAATCATAATACCTTTTTTTGATCAAGGTGTTTAAAGAAGTGTCTTTTGTCATGAAGGGAGGAAACGTCTTATCACTTGTTTTGACCATGCAGTAATGTGGTACCTGTTTGGCAGTCTGTTGAAGAGATCTGTTTTGGGTCACTCGGTCTTGATTATAAAACGGTGTGTTTCGGTTTTGACGATCGTGAAACGTTCAAAGTGGTACAAGTTACTATTTTGTTTCTGGTATTATATTTATTTTGCAAAAATAATACACAAAGTCCGGATTAACCTATCGATAACTATAAATTTTTTTTCGCTTTGAAGGTGCACATGCTTTGATTGTAGAACAAAAGAAAATTTGCAGATTTGGAGAAGCTGCATGCCTTTGTTGAAACCTTTTTTGTGAGCATTCTTTCCCATTATTGTTTTTTTTGGTAATAACATTGTGTATTCTAGTCACATATAATATATATATATGTATTCTAGTCACAATATCTATATATATCTATATATAATATACTAATAATCTATATAGATATATATATATATAAAAAAATCTAGATATATATGTTATTAATATATATAATATATATATATATTATCTATATATAATATAGATATATATATATATATAGACTATATATATAAATTTTGAAGAATTTTCAATATTCAACGTATCGTTATTATATTATTTATTTATTTTTGTTCATATTATCACAAAAGCATAATTTTCTTCGTTATTCCGATACTTGGAGTCATGCGATGTATTGAAATCTTGCTCTATGTCAATTTGTTGTAAAATAATAGGATCAGGGCAATACACGGGGGGAAATTATATTATTAATATTAGTAGTAGTAGTAGTATTAAGCTATTATCATCATGTGGGAGTGTGTTCCATGACCCGAACCAGAGAGTGGAGAAGGTGATCAGATATGGATTTTTTTAACTCCAAACATATTTAGCCTAAAATTGCATTTTGAGCGATTTTAATTGTAGGGGTTTGAGTAGGGTAGAGTACATACCCAAAAAAGGGAAATGTGACTAGAACAACTAGCTAGCTAGATAGAAGGGAATTACAAGTTCGCAGTAACATATTAGAGCGGCGTCACTGAAACACAACTAAACATTATGGAAGAATCAGTTTGAAATAACAAACAGGCTGGAAGAATATACGCGTGAACTTCACCAAATGTGGGTAACAGTAAAGTGGCTGGGTGCTAGCGAGATGGAAATACCGTATTAAATTATGCATTGTGAAGCCTGACTGCATTCGCGAAATCTGTTACCAACTAGGCACTACAAACAAGCTCTGCCTTCCACTACCAGGGATGAGACGTCATAAGTGGCAAACTTAGGAATACTTTTTTTTTTAGTTCGGTAAGAAAATTTTAATATCACCGATTGCCTTCTGAGACAACATTTCAACACCAACAATTTTCCATTTGATTTCCCTTGGACCCGCTCTCATATTCGTCACTGAATCAAGATCGCCACCTCTCGATAAGCCCCCCCCCCCCCTTCCCCTCCGCCAACTACAAACCCCTGGCGTCGACGGATCAACGCTCATCAATTCCTTTTGAGATACTAGCATACTTCGTGCAACATTTGGGTTAAGTATTAAATTTATGAATAAGCTAATGCACGTAACAATTTTGTTTCGTCATGATACTCCCATAACACAACTATTGTTAACAGACTCTTCAGATAAAGTCATGGAAGCAAGGGGACTATTATGTATCCAATAATTCTCCAAAGAAATGAATACATCAGACCGACTGGTGCTATACTTGTCGTGAACAACTATACTGTCATACCCAGGGTGAACTCAGTAATCCCTGCCTTCACACGCTGTGCATGTTTGGTTACTAGCAGAGTTCATAAGTCGTTTAGTACCTTCAGCCAACACAACGAAAGCTAGCTGTATATAGTGCACAGAAGTGTTGGACGGATGCCAAGGTCCTTTCAGCTGAAGTGGTAATTTCTTTTTGGCGTGTATCGAATTCCCCTACCGACAAATAACTGAAGGTGTCGATCTGCTGACAAGTATATACAACAACAAAATAGTGAGTAGGTGGGAGAGGTTTCACTTCAAGATAACGCACTATTTTTTTTTTTCACTCCTATCACTTTGATTGGATTTCAACGTTCACGTGTTAACCAACACAGCTCCAGTTAGTTAGCCGACAACTAATTATACTTGCAAGTAACTGATTTTCTTCGAGAGCTTGCGTACTATTTTTGGGATACTTAGGAGGAGGGTTCAGTCATTTATGATCAATTGCTTTCATAATAAGAATATCATATGGAACCAGGTAATAAATACAAATGATTACTTCAAAATACTGCCAGCGCATAGTTCCCCGTCATACAAACGAAACTGTCATTTTCACCGAGCTTCACATGGTTGGAGCGGTGGGTAACCATTCGTTCGATGCTGCGCCCTCCGTGATGATTTACATTTCTTCTATTTGTTTACGTACTTCTTTACGATTTTACAGGTAAGCCCCGTGTGTTGTATTATACGCCTGAAAGGGGTTGCCCAATCTCATGTGTAGTTATAGGGGAACCAACGTATAAATTCAAAATACCCAATGTACTTGTCTGTTCCTTGTGCCCCCCAAATGTGATATTTTACCTAAACGTGTACGACACCTAGTAACGTTCACAAACCTGGTCCTTCTGAATGAATACCAACGCCTATTGAACCCATTTCTTTTTTCAAATCATGTTGTCATATTTTATCATGAAAGCCATTTAGTATTAACTCTCTGCTATATTAAGGCTCGAACTGACGAGGTAGTCTACGGTTTGATGAAAAAGGCAATTCCCTCACCACCCCCCCCCCTCCCCCCCCCTTCTCCCTCCTTCTCCCCTCCCCTTATTACCACTCAGATATTTTCGTTTTCAGGCACGTTGCCCGCTGGTTCTTCCCTGACATCTCTGTCACTTCTTCATTCCTCTCTTTCCTCTCTCTGATTGCAAGTTGGCCAAGGCAAATAGTAACCCTCCTTTTGAAGGTTTAAGTATAACCCCCTAACATAACTTTATCACACACACATTTTGTCCGATATCGTTATTCAGTCGTGTCTCCAAAGATGTGGTGAAGGGCTAGAAGGGGGGGGGGGGTTGCGGCCCACGTTGCTTGCCTAAATACCTGTTGTGTCGGTAAGGACTTTCATAAAACACCACCCCCACATTCACAACAACAATATCCAGTCAGTAAAAGTGGGTATTAACTGTTGTCTTGTGCGTCGGTTCCTAAAGCAATATTTTGTGTGTGTTGGCCGTCTAAGTTTTTATGCATACATTCAAATTCCTCTTCTCATCCGTTCTCCCTCATTTCCCTCTTGCCCCTTTTTTCTCACTCCATCTTCCCGTATTGTTGATTATTCCAGTGGTTAAGGCAAAAACACATTATTGAATTATCGGGCATTAAATGGTTTTCCACTAAAAATATGAAACGCTTAGGAGATCTACTCGCCGATTGACATTCCTAAATTTGGAGCGATTGAACCCCTCAACTCTCTTTCTCAACGCAGTAATTGACTCGTTCTTTTTTTTTCGTTCTTTGTCTGGATTTCTATATCTCCTCTCCTTACCGTTGTCGGGAGGTACGGTGGTGTTCGCCCCGCGAAAATACACACAAACTAAACAAAACATCTATAAAAAAATGAATAAATTTATAAACAAATGAATACTTTATATAAATAAATAAATAAATTTATAAATAAATAAAATATATTTTTTCTAAAATTTATAAAAATAATGAATAATGATAAATACAATAAATAATAAATAATAAATAAATAAATAATAATAAATAAATAAAAATAAATAAATAATAAATAAATAAATAATAATAAAAAGCAACTTAACTGCATTCGCTGCTGCTTCTGTTCAGCAGACTCTAGTCAGCTCGTCAAAAGTGACTACGGACGTCAACCGCTCATCGGATAATCCAGTATATAACCTTCAGTCACAAACCACTCACGAGCAGTATAACAGCAGATCACTGGAAGCTTGAATAATGAATGCCTTAGTGGCCTTATCGATTGTGTTCGGATTGGTGAATTGCTCGCTGGCCTTCAGTAAGTAATTTTTGATTATTACAATTGGACGGGTGGTGTATTTTTGCAGTATGTACAAGGGAAAGCAAGAATTAACTACGGGTTGCTGAATCATAACATTAACGTAGATTGAATTTTTTTTCAGTTCATGACACTTTACGCATACCCCACGTCAAACTAACTAACGGCTTCTGATTTAAATCGTTTGAGTACTATTTTGCCTTCCTAATTATGGGTTTATGTCATACCAATCCAAATCTCAATCGTATTATGTTTTGGGGTCCTATATACTCATTCAAGGCCCAGCACTGGTTCCTACTTGTACATTGGCCTACGGAAACTTGTGAATTGTCTAACCCCCGTTTTGTACCTGCTCCGAATCCCTCGTACTAAGAGCCCAGTGGGAAGTGACAGGTACCATTTGTAGAGTCCTTCATATCACCACCCATCTTGAGTCGAACCCCGGATCTGACTGATCACCACAACTTTACCAACCTGGCATCAATCAATAAAATAGGTGGTTTCTTATTAATGAACGAACAGGAACACAGTAAAACGAAAAGAACACAATCAATAATCACTCGAATAATGATAATTGCAAATTCTTTTTGAAAATATTCGTAAATGACAATGCTAACAGACATTTCTGAATGATGATTTTTTTCACTTTTACTTTTTTCCGTTTATGGCGATTCGGATCATACAAACAACTCATTTGCTGATTTAAGGGCGCTTTAACTAAACTCAATTCAATTTTATAATTTGGTTCATATCTTCAGATTCCATCCATACTAAGCCACAATCGCATTCCTAGTTTGTTTATGCTTGTTGTCCGAAATATGTTGTCTGGATTGTTTTTTCAAGAGACATGCTACTATTTACTGAGCAATGAGAAATGATAACGTTTGAAAAGTAGTGATGAGAAATGATGAGACTATTGGCGGTATGGCCATATGGAGTATCTGGTGCTGGTGACCAATTATGTAATTTGTTAATGTCGTTTTTAGTACATTCCGGAGCGAACTGAAAACGTTTTGAAAATTGTTCATTTTTTTTCCACAGCGTTCGTTTTGTATGTCCGTTTCCACCACTATCTTATTTACGTTTTCATATAATATTATGAATGGTGTTCTACCCATTTAATTATTTATTTGCGCATTCCTTGGATCTATTTGCTGTTTCCTATCTGTTTCCCATCTACTATTATTCCTCAAAGGTCAAAATTGTGTATATAACAACACTTGTTTATTTACAACATTAGCATACTTCAGGGATTTCAATTTTTCAATTAATTCATTCAAATAGAATTGCTAATTGTATTACAATTGATCGAAATTATTATTGCATATAGTTTGCACTGAGAATTGTCAATGTGATATGCAGCACTGCCCTCGTTCGTCGCCATTGCTACCGACCATAAATTGACCTTTTTCTTCTGTACGTACCTATTACAGTGCTTTCCTTCTTCTGTCATGCCCTCATAGTTTGAATAGGTTCCTGTTTTTTTTTCTTCTCCATTTACATAACTAGTCATGCAAGAGGATAGTGATCCCAGAAGCACAACGTTTGATCACGTAGCGGCTCTGTCATCACTAAGTCACCAACCGATAACTAACATATGTTACTTTATTGGCGTCCACTAGATTTGGTGAACCCGTTTTGCGGGATCGTGGAACAGCTGGAGCGGAAATGACATGCGAAAACCCAGATGTGGGACCATTCTTGCTGTAATCTCCTACTTGTTCTGTGCCGCTCTCCATATCCTAAGTGTGAGTGCGTTGGGTGTATCGACTATACAAGACGGAAGTGAGTATGCTAATGTTATCCGTGTTATGTAATGGTAGATATTATAATTGGCTATGCCCGGTCTGGACTGGTATATATAAACATTTATACATAAATTTGAGAAGCGTGAGTAAACCTGTAGTGGCAATTGGAGATACATTGACAGAGAGGCGGGAAAGGTCGGAAATCGAAGTGTTGGAAAGCTTCCTGGCTTCAACCGGGATGTAGAACTTGAGCGGAACCTCTTTCTTACGTGCAAGCGCCTTGTCAATTGAGCTATGAACCCAACTAGTATTCTCGAACCCGAGAACCATGATACCTTTCATCACACCGTGGGATCTGCATCCTTACATGAACAATTCAAGGTCTACTGTTGTTGCACTAACCCCCTCCAGAGAATAAATTTGATACTTTCCTACTTAGGCACACTGAGATTCTCAGTGCGGTGATCACAGAAGTGATAACTCGAAGAGAAGACGGCTGCGACTTTATAGGCCTAAGAACACACTGGTGGGGTGAGGCTAATTAGTGCTTCGTCGCTCGATTGACAGGAGATAATCCTTGTGGGGATTATACTGGGGAAGGCCAGTTTGCGCCTCATGACTGACAGGAGATAACTCGTTTGTGATGGGTAGGTCTTCCGAATTTTCAGACCGAATGGTGTATTCGTTTTCCGGTAATTTTCCTTTCGCTTTGCGGATTTAGTGGACCAATTTGGGTATGTTGATGCCAATCACTCCCAGGTTTTCAATGGAGTGACTGACCTGTTGAAAAATGCTGAGCAACCGGCTGCTCAATTTTTTCGGGTCTTGATATATCTATATATATATATATATATAATATATTTTAATAGATAATATATATATATTATAATATATATATAATATATATCGCAACCGCAACATATATGCAGATATACAGCCTATATACGGCACACATATATAGTCTATATTAATTATATATATACATATTTGGTTGGTCGTATCTCATACCGACCAACCAAGATAAGTGGAACACTTAGACCCAAATGGGCCTAACTACGCTATTCAACCACCTTTTCTTAACAACCGGATGTGTTTACAGCTTTGAACTTATTCACCATTTTTTAATACGCGATAACTTGAACCCAGCAGATGCCATTTTTTTTGATCACGGTTAGCATATCTGGCCAACACTTATGCTGTGAACTACGGCCTCTAAACCTCTGAGCTCACTTTTTTTTAAATAATCACACGTTTGAAACACAATCCTATATTGTTCATATTGAACCGACAAGGGTAATGGTGTGGTGAGTGTCAAACCGTCAAGATTACCTTGGAGGGATTCGTAAGCATTTTGAAATGATTAAAAAGGTTCAAGAAAGTGGACGCCGACCCAACACTGTGTCATGAGGGGCAACTACATAGATTTTTTGCGAAAACTCGAAACTCGTTTCCTCAAAAAATTCCTACAGCACCATCTACCCCACAGGATCACGACCTGCTAGGATCTACGGTTTTCCCAAAACCCAACATCACTACTGATGGTACATCCTCCCTTCCGCCCGATCGCCCTCCAGCATTGGCACCGTCAATTACAGCTGGCTAAGTCCCTGGTTGATTTGGTTTCACCTCACATCCAGACTCTTGCACATTTGTGAACAATATTGCTTCTTTAAATACGCTCTGGACATTATATGGTCTCATACGACGTTTCGAGTCTGTTCACAAATATTCCCTTGGTTGAGACTATAGACATTGCTGTTGAAGCTATTCTCAACAATGACCCTGGCATTAAAATCAATAGAAAAGATCTTAAGAACCTCTTCCTATTTGCGACCTCCCAAGCTCACTTCCTGTTTGATGGGAAATATACAATCAAGTTGGATGGGGTTGCTATGGGTTCACCTTTGTGGTCCTGTACTTGCTAACCTGTTCTGGTCATTTGGAGAAACACTGGATGGATTTCCAACACCCCCTTGTTCCCCGGTGTGATTATCTGTATTATGTTATGATGTGTTGCCTTTTCAGGAATGAAGAACACGTTGAGTAGCATTTCCTTAGCTACTCACACTTGGCACCCAAACATTAATTTTTCACCATGGAAAAACACCCGTACAACACTCTGTCTTTCCTAGATGTTTTTCATCTTTAATAATGATCATTTGTCATCACGTGCCATCCATCATGGAGCCTAGGTACACTGGATTGCTACTAATTTTTCCGTTTTTTTATTCTTTTTCCTACAAAACGGTTTGGTCAGGTGTTTAGTAGACCGAACCTACAGAATAAATAATACTGGAGGAATTTACAGAGACCCAAACAGCTTTTTTTCTACCCTCAGTAAAATCAATTCCAGCCGATCTTATGACAAAATTGTTAAATCCTATCTCAACAATAAGGTGGTGCCACTTGGAATACCACATCTCCTCATGTCATGGTTTCGCTATTCAACTTCCCTTTTTGGAACACCGCAAACATGTCATCTAAGCATAGTGATTTGATTCGTGTTTTTGCAATGAGATTGATGTTAAACTTATTTTCACCTGTCTTTTAAAATATGGTAGATGCTCAGTGCCTAAGGACCATATTCCCTATGGTGTTCGATACCATGTGGTCTATAAGTCAATTGTGCCAAACTGTAATGTTTGTTATATTGGTGGTGAAAAAAACCACCGCCATTTGCCCACTAGGATTAAACGAAACCTAACAGGGGACAAAGCCCGCCACTAAAAGGCATATCAATAGTTCCCCACTTTGCAAGTCCAGTTGCACCCCCGATTGCTTTCGTATAATAGATTCTGCTCCCACCAAAAATGCAACTTAGACTTAAAGAAAGCCTTCACATATTTTCAAAAACCCAGTTTAAATAAGCAAATCGAGTTTCCCTATTGAAACATTTCAGCTGATCGATTTCCACTTTGTTGTCCGTTGGTCAGTGCGTAATCTGCTCTGCTTCGCTAATCCGCGCTCGCCTGGCAGTGTTTTATTTATCATTACTATCGTACACTGAAGATGGAAGCTGTGCCTTTCGAAACGTTGTGTTGTTTTGTAATATAGTAGCATTGGAACTTTGTTGTAAATACATATTATGCTAAGGCTAATGTTTGCATGTTTCTTCGGGTAACCGTGTAATATATATATATATATATATATAATATATATATATAATATATATATATATATATATTATATATATATATATATATATATATATATAATATATATATATATATTATATATATATATATATATATATATAATATATATATATTATATATATATATATATATATATAATATATATATATATTATATATATATATATAATATATATAGATATATATATATATATATAATATTACAGAGCACTTTGATTGAGACCGTACAGGATGTTTTTTTTTCATTTATATACATAAACATAACTTATAACATATAAAATCGCTTGATAGTGGTCACCCTAATTCACCCTATTCATATATATTTACTTTACTTTGCAGATCCACCGGTTAGAATTTTGGTTGACGGACCGATAACATCGCTGGCAGAGGTGAGGTGAATTTTAAGTCTGAGTGGGGTACAGTTTGTGATGACCTCTGGGGCCTCGTAGAAGGTAATGTGGTTGCCGCCAGCTTGGATTCCTGGGGCTGAATCGTGCAAATGAGTGGATTCTACGGCCCAGGAACAGGACCGATACATATGGACGATGTTGGTTGTATAGGGACAGAGGAAATCTCAAGGAATGGAATCTTGGGAATCATCAGAACAGAACTGTCGACATGACGAAGATGCTGGTGTCACATGCACTCCAGGTAATTGTCTCATCTCTATTTCATGTTCCAAACATCCAAACATTTGTGCTCGATTCTCGAGATTTTTAGGAACTCTTAGAAAAATCGTTGAATTGGTCAAAATTGTGATTACCTCGACAATCTATTTTTCACGTGGATTACAACCCATCTACGAAAAAAACCCTATATACGCTATTGTACCAACGGAGCTATTAATATCTCACTACAAATTAATATGTCAGGTCTCCCATTAATTTTGTTTAATTGGTTGATTCGACTTTATTTCAATCAAGACAGAACAATAGTGACATAAAACACATATGATACAAGAACAAAGCGTTCGAACATTCTTATTTACCTCTGTAGGGAATCGCACAGACTAGCGAATAGAAGAATATGTAACATGGTTGAGGAGTTTGCGAAAAAAGCTACTGGAAGCTTGTGGGACGCACAGCTCCTGAAAATAGCATAATACATTATTACTTACACTGATACGAATATCCTATCCTTACGGAATGCTGTTTTGTGTTGACAAATGCTACAGCACTGAAATTCAGATTTTCTAGTTAGCAGAACTTGTGCGACCAGTTGTTTTCGAGGTATCGCTCGAATTCCATCTGATTAGGGTTCAATAAAAGTCCGTTGCTCGGTCGGCCTCGAGTGCAGCGAATCATTTATAATCTAACTTAGAGGATAGTGTATTCGTTCGAGAATATGCTCCCAATTACTGTAAATCTTCAAAGAACATGTTGTGGTTCACAGCCTACGTCGAGTAGCTACCATATAACTGTCTGTGTAATTGGTTAATATCGGACCAAGACTCATCCACTCCGGACCGTTTAAAATATCAGAACGTGATCTTGCTCTGTTCGCCATCTGAAAAATTAATGCACGTTCAATGCAGAGACCATCATATATAAATGGTGGAGATCTTGCCTTCAATTGCCCCGTGAGAATACTCGATGTCGCTGTTACTATTGGATGGACTACGCACAAGTTACAGGCTCCACGACGATCACACAGGGGCTGGAAGCACGAAGACACAGTCAAAATGGAATAGGCTCCATAACTGTCGATTTTGCCATGGGCTCTCGAAGGAACATTCGGGCAATCTGTTTTAAGTTTTAGGCATTGCATCAACAAATGTTTACGTTGAACGGGGAGGGATCTCTCCGTCGTGCGATTATGGTTCTACACAGAAAATGAATATCTAATATATATATATATATATTATATATATATAATATATATATATATATTATATATATATATATATATATAATATATATATATTATATATATATATATATATTATATATATATATATATATATATATTATATATATATTATATTAAGTTGAATCACTTGTCGACGTCACAGGTTGCGGAACCAGTAGTAAACACAATGCATCCCTTTCCCTCAGCTATCCGATTGGCATGGGTGGGGAGGAGGCAACATCGAGGCCAGACTGGAGTAGATGGGGCGGCCAATGGGGTACGGTGTGTGGACGAATGTGTTCGATTTGACGCGTGCAAACGCGTTGTCGCCCCAATTGCTTTCCTGGGGCGGGAACCGTGGGCAGGGCCTATATGGACAAGGGAGTGGTCCGATACAGATGATGATGTATCGTGTAATGGCTCCGAAGCAGTACTTGGAATGCAATCATGTTGGTGCTACCCAGCACAATTGCCAACACAGCGAAGACGTCAGTGTTGTATGTAGTCTTGGTAAGTTGTCATGGACAGTAAAGTGGGGAAGGCAAAATATACACATTGGTCTCTACCCATCCAATCATAGGTAATTGCTCAAAACGCATCATTGGTAAATTCTTTATTGCGACATTTCATCTGTCAAATCGTGTTGATTATCAGCCGCCAGTTCGTACTCTCATGCGTAGCATATGGCACCAAGTCAGTGACGTAACCACGGTGTGGAGAGGGGGGGGGGGGAGGGTTAAGTGTAAACACTACTAAAAAAAGGCCCACGTTGCCCAAGTGGTATACGTAAACAGTGTATTTTAAAATGCGAAGCAATCAACCAGAAAACTAATTTTATTCACAAAACCTGTTCATGTTCAGCGGGAAAATGGCGAGGTTCCAGCAAGATCGGTTGCTGCTTCATGAGGCCATAAATAACATTATTTGCCAATATGTATGGATGAAGAATGAAAGATGAAGAAGGAACAAAAATAAAAAGACGCCGTTTTCAATAGGGTTGCGACTGAAAATGCGTTCGTAGAGAAGCGGAAAATAGTTCAAACCAGTGGGTCGAAATGATGAACCGATTACTGTATACTATTCGTGCGAAGTATCCATACTATTGATAACAAATATTGCCCCTGGATGATGTAATTACAAAACACCTCAAGTGGCCCGGTGGGCTGGGGCATCGGGTGTCTTTCGAGTAGTTGAGAATTTCGGATCACTAAATGATGGGGAGGGGGGGGGGGGGGGCATTATGAGGCTTGTAAATTATGAAGACTATCAAGAGAGAGAGAGTTGGAAGACCTATTGGGACGGTTCATTGATTCGTCGCAGCCATGATCAAACATGATGTGAATTAAAACAAGAATCAGAACCTACTCGAATTGTTAGGTGGATCCACTTTTGTGACTCTTCAGGATAATTTTATGTCCTTAAGTTAGTAATCGAATTTAGATGCGGTAGTCATCACCATGCGGCTGTGTGAATCGGCTTTCGGCAGCTAAGAACGCGTCAGGCATTGTGTGATTCATGAAGACAGTAGCTCCCACGGGCGTGAGAGGCACGGAGACACCTCTACATGCGTTCGCCGTTTCCCCCACCACGGAGAAAAAAGGTGTGGATTATCTTTGTTTACCTATAGTCGACTGGTTGGGGGGGGGGGGGCACTATTTCTCAACAAATAATTGTGTGTATAATTTCATGTTTGTCATCTCACAGACATTAATTCGACTTGCCGATGGTACTGCCGCAAATAATGACAGTGGAAGTGTTAAAAGATTATTCTTGGGGCACTGTCTGTGATGATATGTTTCGATCGACCTCACCGACGGCAACGTCGTTTGTCGTCAACTAGGGTACTCGGGGGATGCAAATTAAAGGAAAATGATTGGGCATACTTCGGCGAGGTGAAGGGCCTGTACATTTGGATGACTTAGCGTGTAAGAACAGAAATATATTCTGATTGCCTCGCGGCGACAACGTCAACTGTGGTCACAGCGAGGACGTCAGCGTTGGTCTGTTTTTAAAAACAGTATGCATGCAGGAGACGCACCGACCTAAATTAGTGCATGAATAATTATACCACATGGCGGTAACGGGTTGGAAAAGTTCGAAATAGCTATCTATCTATCTTCTATCTAGCTTCTATCTATCTAATCCTATCTATCTATCTATCTATCTATCTATCTATCTTCTATCTATTTCCATCAATCGCGGTCATTGGGAATTTTCAAGAGTCAAGGTTATCACCGTAATTTATTTTGTTAGTAGGCCCTTCTGTGGCACAGTAGATAAATAAGTAAGCCTAATGTAACCACGCGGTTACATGAAGAAAAGTACAACCAGCAGCGATTGCATGAAAAATAATGATAAGGATAATGGATGTAGGTCTAAAAAGTGCACGTATCCAGGCAACACGCTGGTCAAGACGCTTCCTACAGCATTGATTTGACCTGTTGAACGTCTATTTTCTATTCACTTGGGTGAATACATGTAGCCATATTGACACTGTTAGTACAAGAATGAATCAACAGGTTTGTTTTGATTTGATTTGGTTTCTACGGGTTCATCTAGGAACCCTGGCCGTTATTGATCTTGGATGAGCACCGGCGATGGACTCGTTTTTATTCTCGAGTATGCTCAGATGATAACGAGGCAGGGGTATAACCAATCCAACAGCTCCCGGGATCGGCATGTGACGTCCCCACCCGAAGAATATCAGGTGAACTCCGGGACCCGACCCTTCTAGAAACCTGGAGGAGCGGAGGGTCAAGTTCAACGTGAATGCGCACAGCCGACAGACGAGGACGTATTGCAAATATCTCGAAAACCCCCAGTAACCCCCAAAATCCACTGGCACAGCGGAACAAACGAAGTGAAGACCAAGACCTGCCCATCGCAACTGAAAACTCCAGCCACCTAGCACAAATTCGCCCGGTGACCGATGGAATTCGAACCCGGAAAATTTTGTTCGTAAAGTGTCACGTACCAATCACTCTACCATTCTTCCGCTGGTGATTTCCCGCTTCTTACATATGCTGCTGCCACCACACAATGAACAATAATAAATTGCGACAATCGCAAATTCGGACCTGACTAGTGCCCGGCCATGTAAGGAAAATCGCAGCTGGGATAGCGTCCCGCAGAAACTTTATTGTGGGTCTATCTGGACCATATGCATACATGTGAACATGGACCTCATTTGCACGGAGAACAAGTGATGTTTACAAGCAACCTCAATCAACATGTCACGACGACTTGTCACAGTGAGTATTATCTTATATCCAGTGACATGAACGGTGAGCTGTGATGTCATTTGACACAGAGAACAAGTGTTGTATACGAAAACTGTCAATCAACATGTTCTACGACGACGTGTTCACAATTGAGTATATATCTCATATTCCAGGGGACATTAACAAGCGATGCAAGCTCATTGGAATCTGAATTGCTGAGGGACACCATGTTAGATTAACGTTTTGGTGGATTGAAATAGCAGGATTGGATAGTTACAGACAGGTAAAGCATCATTGGTGGTACTTCGCGGCTATACTTTTCGCCGAAGTCACGAGTCTCAATAGTGTAACAGGCCGGGGACCTAACTTTTGTTTCTCGCTCCAGCGCTGCCACGTGGGTCATGTCAAGAGTACGGGTACGGGTACGTACATTGTTCGAATAATAATGAATTACTGGCAGCAAAGTTGACAGTAATTTACTCTACTCCACAGTTAGTCATGTATCAGCTGGTCTGATATCGTTCTGAAGCCTCCTTGAACGAGGTGTGAGGGCGCGGTCGACTTTCTCTGTTACTACTTTTAAAAATGAAAATATACGGAACATGTTAGATACGGAAGGAACATAGCTCTGATCTTTCACCGGTAAACTCTAACATAAATCAAAGTATCCATACCGAGGAGTGTGTGGAGCAAAACCGTAGGCTATTCCGGTACGCATCTTGGAATCAGAGCGATTGCTATTAGGCTTGACTACATTGGCTATTGTTTTAATCAGCAACATTAGGAGGAAATTCCTCTCCATGTCAATCGTCTAGCATAGGAACTACATGAAATGTTTCCTCTCCTGGAGAGGAGGGGGGTAAAGCCAAGGTGAAAGTACTGTGTGAGAATGACAAAACCAAAGCATCTACGAACAAGTGCAATCTGTGTTTTGTGAAACATTACCAAATGGAAGAGTGTTTCTGAGTGACCTAACCTAACAAAAGAACAATAAATATAATTTACCGATGGTGAAACATGGGTTTTACTTTCATTTAATAGTGCCATTGCAGCAAGCACATTTAGTACATTTTTGGATACAAGCTAATAACCATGTCAATTCTGAAGCGCTGCGTCATCTTGCTTTCCATTCACTTCACTCCTCTCTTCCCTATTGAGTTAAACACTAACTATCGTATCATGGCCCGGCTCGATAGAGGAAAGATAGAGTAAATATTTTTCTAAAATGGAATATAAAAGTAATGCTCGAATCTGCAATAACTTCGGGTTTCAAACAGTCGGGTTTCACTCCCAGGGGTAATCAAGTTTCAAGTTTATTCACACATTCTCTCCCCCCAATCTCAAGAAATCGATGGGGGCTTTCCTGTATCGTAGCCTATATCCACTTCAGTAAGTCTCTCGACTATGTGTGCATAATAAGTTTCTTCGGAGAATCACCAGGCAGCGTGGTGTGTCCATGAAAAATGGAGTCATGAAGTCATGGAGTGACTAGTGTGGTTTGTTGGCTCCATCATGCCGGTCTTGTTTCATGTGGTATCACATGAATCTTTGGGGCGCCTAAACTGTTTGACTGAGTTAAGGATAGGAGTTAAGTTAAAATACCTAAATACGGAATCCTTAGCTGCCGCTGACAGTTGTGTGCCCATGTTAGTGCGCTTTAAAGCGCTTTTAAACTCGATGATTCGTTTTTCATGATCAGCCACCAGTGCAATAATAATGGCAATACACAGGGTGTGATGACGGTTATCATTAGACACGCATATCAACTTTTATGCATTACTGATGGGATATTTTTGTTTGTTTTACACAGTGTTTATATAGTGTCGGCGAATTTCTTCATTATATCTCACCTGCTATCTTATAAATCTTGACTCACAGATCTAGGGAATGCATACCATTATTATGGATATTGGCTTTCAAGATATGAGACAACATCTACCGCATCTGTTAGAGTGACGCACAGAATATCGAATGAAGTAACATCACGTAGAACGTCACCATGTCCGTCACAAAATTCGACCAAAGAGTCTTGCTTAAGGACGACATTCTGACCGTCATTACTGTCTTTCAAGACATCTGTACGTCTGTGATGTTAGACACTGGGAAGATGCTCTAACAAAGCAAGGTCGCAAGCGATTGAAGTTGAAGAAAACGTCATTCAAAATGTCTCATCTAAGAGTAGCTAGAAGGTAATGGTTACGATCTAGTACCTGGTGAACAACCAATGGACCACACCACTCGACAACGATTTTGCTGCTGTCAAGATGTTGATTTGTACAGTATACTAATCTTCCCACAGAATAATTGGACGTCTAGAAAGCTTACTTGTAACCTTAACCTGCTGAGCAGTTTGACTACGCCTTGATCGAATAATGATGACTTTTTTTTTTTCTTCAATGATCATGCATATTAGCCATAGAATTTTTAAAGTTTAGATTATGGAATAGAAACTCAATAGCAACATTGGTTCGACTGAAGTCGCTAATGTGGGAGGGATGTAAATGTTTTATATGCATAGGCAGTTGGTGGGACATACTGTACCCAATCGGTTCCGAACTGATTCAAGTTAACTCTTAAAAAGCAGACTACCATGATTACAAACACTAATAGTTTCCTGATTAATTTCCAAAGTCTCAACACAGTATTTCACTACCACCTCGCCTTTCGAAGAAGCTGTAGCATCAGTTACTGACATGTGATGGGAAGGCCAAATATAGTGACTATTTCCTGAATAATGGCCTTGCAAACCAATTCTGCATCCAATGTCTCAAGGGGGAGATATATGACAAATCGTGTCATCTCGTCACATGGCGACAATTGAATGCTCATTGACGGAAGGTCAGTAAGGTGCGCCTCACACCCTGACGATTACTGAGTGAAGCATCATGATATTTGGAAGAAGCGATTGACCACCCCAGGGTAGGTCATGTGGACGCCTTGGGCATAAAGTGAGAAAATGCGCCTTTACTGTGCAAATTAATGACTGATTGGCAAAGAGGGTGATGCTCCTACAACCTGCCTCCATCATCTGAACCTTGATAACATGGCCCAACCCCTAGTGACAACTGGGTCACGACATTCAGGAGTATGCGAACTCAACCATTTCTGTTGATGCTGATAGTCAGTTTGATGTCACGCAACTGAATTATCTTTTGTCATGATAGCATTCATGGTTTTGAAATCTGTAAAGCCGGGTACAATGTAAAATGCGACGTCAGAACAGGTAGGAAGCCGGAAGGGTATATCCATTAATAAACAAGAAAAGTTTCCATCCTTCATGCCGAGTTTTGAATAGCCACCACCGTAAATCTGATAGCCTACCGCATATAAATGTATTGCTTGTTGTGTGTTATCCCGTCCACCAAGCACAAACGTGACTTGGTAGGAAATGTTCAATGAAATGTTGGTGGCCCCATGTATTCTTTCTCCGACATGTAACTGTAGGTAATGTCAATGTGGACTTACCAGAAGAGAGTAGATTCCGATGGGTACAATACTTTTATGACCACATTTGGAAGCAAATTCGTCTTCGTAAAATACTACATCATGTTCACACCAAGAGGCCTGACCGACTTGAAGACATAAGAATAAATACGCAGATTCCTTTATTACACCCGCACAGGGTAATTAAACGCTCGTAATACAGAATAGATCGATAAACATTAAAATACAACACAAGAAAGAAACAACTACACATTTAAAACGATGAAACTGTAAAGCGTGACGATGGCAAGGCTGCGAATGTGTCAAAGGGTTGTTGCACGAAAGGGCAGGAACACTAGCGATTATATTTATGGTTATATATTCTGATTGCACTTGTGTTGGGACGAATGAGGAGGGATGACGGTTGGTTTTGGATGTCGATAGCCTCATCCTCCTGCTCCGAGGAATAACGGCATTCTGAAGGGTGCATGCATTTGGCATTTGGTGGTCCGCATCATCCAAGATCGCGTCTAACTGGAGTAGACGAGTATAAACTGAAGAGTATGAGAGTTGACTGTGGCATTGATTATGCGACTAGCCTGTCGGATTAATGAATCAATACGGGTTTGATCTTCTTTCTTAACATTCTCGCCCCAAAATATCAAATTGAATCTCCATACCCCACCGATGGTAGACGCATAAAACATAGTCAGAATACGAAGCATCAATTTGAAAATTTTTTCATGGTACGCAAATAGTGCATTCTATAGTTCGTTTCTTAGTGTGGCATCATCATGGCTATGCCAAGACAAGCAGCTATCCAGTACTACACCCAGTTATGTATAATATATTCACTCGCTCAACATCCACAGTCCTCAATACGAACAGGACTCGGAGTAGCCCCATTCTTACGGAAATCTATTACCATTTCTTTCGTTTCGTCAACATTTCAAACCAGAAAATTGTTCTTACAATATCGCCAATAATCTCTAATTTGCTCAATATTCTGCGTGTCATCATTTTTCGATATCAACCCGATCAGGGCAGTGTCGTCTGTAAATTTAACAAGAGAGCAGCTCTCGGCAGATGATGCAAGACATAGAGGGGCATTGCGAAGAGAGTGAAAAGAAATGGGGCCAATACAGTTCCCTGAGGGGCTCCCGTATTTGAAAAGATTACGTCAGATTTACAACCCGATGACCTCATGGAACATACTGGGGCCTGTTTGTAAGATAGTTAAGAATCCAATTAATTAAATCGTATTGCACATTCATTTCCAAGAGTTTGTTGGCAAGGATATGGTGCTGTATTGTATTAACAGCAGACGAATTCCAAGAATAGCATCGTGACCATTACCCAATTTGGGCAAGTAGAAACGTACAAAAAAACGTTCGTGTCAAACTTTCTGAGCAGACTAAACATGAGTCCATGAGGAAAAATGGGGAAAATCCGCGGCTGATTGAAAATAAATGGAATGAAGAGGACAAATCTGAGGATTTGTTTGATTTCTCATTTCTCCGATGTACGCCACCCTTACTGCAACTCGTAATGATTTATTTTTTCAGAGTGAAAGCACCCAACACCACATGAATACATTCTCTCATGTTGCTGTTAAACGTTGGAACGAACTGCCCATTGAATGACGAAATGCCAATTCCTTAACACCTTTTACAAATGATTCAAGCAATTCTACTAATTGTAATTGCTTGTATTATTTTATGTTCTGGATTTGTCTCTCGTATTTCGTATTTTGTATCTTCAATTTTGCTTGTAGTTTTAATTATTCTGAAACTCTTATCACAAGCTTTCTCAAACTATGAGCTTTGCAAAAAAGTCGAACTAGAATGAAACACTGAAACATTTTTTTTTTTTTCGTGTGACATTGACATCTCGGCAAGAAGCAGTTAGAGGGATGGCGTGATGAAAAGTTTTGTTCGTTATGCGAACCACATTTTGTGACATACTTTGACCTCATTTGACCTATTGATTGTCGGAACAGCCTAAGTGGACGGGAATGCTGTGAATTCCAGATAAACAACAACAACGATTTTCGATACCTTATGCTTCTCCCTCAACGCTATCCATTCCAAAGAAAGTCTGACTGGAAGCAGTATGTCACTGTGTCAGGTATAGTATATTACTTGAAAAAAAAAGCTCATCCTTCCTATACAATCCCTTTCATTTTAAGAACTTTGAGAGGGAAGTTGTATCTCTGTGTTTTCAAGTTATATTTACTTCAATAAAGGTTCGATCACATGTATGTCAGTTCCTTCAATAAAAGGTTGCCTTCATGAACAGAAAATCCATATCTGCTACATTTGATCCACTTGATCTTGTTAGTTACCCCTAACAGAGTCTTCACACACACTCCGATGAGTGTGTGTCAGTCTTGAGTGCCATCGTTGTTTTCATTGTTTGAAATTGCGACTAAGGTCATAATAAAAAAAAAAAGTTCGTTAACTTGAAACTCCTTGAATATTGTGTTCTTGTGAGTTTTCCCTTCTTTTTCGCAGTAGAGTTCTATCCGTTCATTTTCTCTTCTATATATATACCTTTTCCGCCCGGTTGGCTATCTTGCTGTCTGTTTTCAAGTTTGAGGTTAGTTTTGAGTTTCTAGTCTGTTTTTGCAGTGTGGTGATCTGTTTGTTTTGGTGGTGTTCCATTTGCTTTGTTTGTCTGTTTTGTAGTGGTCTGTTTGCACACTATGGAGGGCAAGTGGATATTCTGCGGTTGCGAAACGTGGGGAGACTACTTTCGTTCGGAACTAAGCTTCATAGTCGTGATTTTTAAGGAGCAGGAGAGAGACGGATTTGTGTATAAGTGCTGGAAGTGTGTCAGGTTAGCGGAATAGGAGATGGGCACTGGGAAGTGGAGGAATGGAGAATCGGGATAGGTAAGGCAACGAAGGCGGCTGTTGATCCCGGCCTTGCTATTAGGGATAGTTTTTTAGTGTGTTAGCCGTGGAGGAGGGTCAGTCGGATGATGGCAGGCGGGTGAAGAGTGCAGGGAACAAGAGGCAGCTACAATCTTGGACAAAATTGTTGGAACACTTACTGAAATACCCGACTAGGGCACTAGAAATAGCTATCTCGAGGCGTACTGTGTGTACCATATCTACGACCCCACGACCCCGGTACAATGTTGGAATACGACCAATAAGTTGCATTAAGCAGAGTTGGGGTCCCAGATTCAACATTCTGTGGGGGGAGCGGGGGTTCTATCCATCACTTAGGTATGAGGCCCGCCCGGGGGGGTGGTGTTCCAACGAATTGTGCCCAAGATTGTCTGAGAATTGCAAGCCTCAAACTGAGATCAGCTCTTTTCTCTTTTAATCATAGTTCAATTCGTCTGTTAATTGTAAGTCCCAAATGTTGAAGGTATGTGCGTTGGTAGCCAGCATCTACATCCTTTCACTCGGCGAAATCAATATAACTCAATATGTGAATCGTGTAATTCGTAGCCCCGGTAGATACACATGTAGTTGGATCTAAGCTGGTCAAAAAATCATAAGTATGGTTATCTTTAGGCGGTGTTCCAATTCTTCCCAGCAAAAATGGATATATAGACACGTCATGCTAACATACATGTATACTCATCAGCAAAACTGTACCATGTGTCAGATATCAAGGATCACAAATTACAACAACTCAGCATATTGTAGAAGATTACATCGCCGGTATACTGGTCAGTGTTTCCACGTGATTGTTTTCTGATAGTGTGTCCTCATTGATATGTATCGGCCTTCGAACCCTCTCGGAGGGTTCAATCACGTTAGTACTTGCGTCACTGCACCGGGTGACAGTTTCTCAGACACTCTTGGACAAAATTGTTGGAACACTTACTGACATACCCTACTAGGGCACTAGAAATAGCTATCTCGAGGCGTACTATATGTACTAGATCTACACCCCCTCCCTCGCCCAATACAATGTTGAATACGACTAACAATGTTGATACGACGGTGTTGGGGTCCCAGATTCAACATTCTGTGGGGGAGCGGGGGTACTATCCTCACTTTAGCTACGAGGGGGTGTTCCAACGAATTGTGCCCAAGATTGTCTGAAAATTGCAAGCCTCAAACTGAGCTCAGCTTTTTGAATAATAGATCAATTTCGTGTTCACTTCTGTAGGAAAGTTGTTCAAAAGGTTCGATGTATTGAAACAGTTGATAGATTCGAGATTCCATCATGATGTTTTTTCATTTGTTTTTATTCATAATATGTGTACTTTGGGGTAGCTAACTAGAGCTGTAAATAATCTTGGAATAGCAGTGGCAACTCAGACTCAATCTTACAGAACGGTGTAAAAATAACGCGGTACTGAACTCCTCCCTGGAATAGCTCAACGGTGGACGGTTTTCAGCGGAAGAAAATGTTTTGTTTACAACAAAAAAATAATCACTGGCCGCTGACCGTTGACAAGGTGTGTTGTGATCATAATCACAACCTGTGCCAGATGTCAACGCATCATAGATACCACCATTCAGCATATTGTATCAGACTACACCGCATGTTCACTGGTCAGTGTTTCCACGTGATTGTTTTCTGACGGAGTCATAGGCGTCGATTCCCGTTGAAGATTGGGGGGGGGGGGGGGATGATGGACTTGTAGACTATCTAAGTGGGAGCGCCACCATTCGTTGGCGCGGAGCGTACACGAAATTTTTTGGCACATGAGACCCCCTGAGATGGCAGGAGAGAGGGGTATCTTGCATGTTTATAACGGCTTGTCATGGAGGAAGGGTTTTTTTGTGTACTCCAACCATTGGCTTACAAAAATTAAACCGAAATCTCAAAATGGTGACCATTCCATCCTCGGGGTCGTTTGTAGCCTCCATATAGGGGCAGTGTTGACACTTTCTGATGAGTCGTTCCGTTGAAATAATGTAGTGAAAAACAGCTGTCTCGTCAAAGTCCGACACTGCTGCTATGTGCTACAACTATGGACGGAACAAAACTTATCAGTGAAAGCCACGGGTGAGCAAAATTATCTAATGATACGAAATGGCGGATCGGTAAGTATAACAAGCCCTTATACCCCTCCCCCAACGCTGGGCAATGTCGTCTATGGAGTTCAACACAGGCAGGCGTTCAATAGTACAAGCATTGCGCCTCAGTGTTTCACCTCATCCTCTCTGGGAACGGTCGCCCTCGTCCAATGACTCTGAAACCTTACTGGGTGAATTAAATGAAAAAAACAAATATCTCAAATGAAAGCGTACCACGAAAATATCAGGATTTGCCTACTTAGATCGACGGAAACGGCATTGCCAGGCTCAATAGCACCCATTACATGTTGTGATTGAGTAACGGACAGACAAAAAGTGTATTATGCATACCAAGGTTGATTCGACCGAAATCACACATGGCATTTATTTTATTACCTTTTCTACTCTGGCTTTGTTTGGGTGGGATACAGGCATTTGGGGGGATCGAAGGGAAAAAGACATAGGGTAAGGGACCACTCCAATCGGAGCAGAAAATTTGTACCCGAATTTTAAAAGTCAGACATTTGGAAATACGGCTAGGCGCGCGGAGATGCGCTGCGAAAAAAATTGAGGGTTCCGGGCTATTATCGAAAAGACTGCAAAAATCCACGCATTTTTTCACGTTGCCGGTGTCCACGTATTTGCGCCCCCGAATTCTCGTATCTCAGAAAAAAATGGAGGGGGGGGGGGGGGTCTGTCCCAAGTTATTCGATTGTGTGAACAAAATGATTCGAAGCATTGCATCGCATATTTAGGCCTACAACGCCCCTGTGGAAGAAAAACGTCATTGCGAGCGAAACACTTTGGCATATTCGATTTGAAATTAGAGAACTCTGTATGAAACATGGGTAAACTTCGGCCCTTGTCGGGTCCAAATCTTCACCTGGGGTCGTACCTGGAATTAGTGGACTTGAGGCAATTCCCAACGCGTTGATTGTTTGGTTAGACAAAAATTGATCAGTTTAGAGTGATATGATACAAGAATCGGCCATGCGCGCGAAACACTTGAAAATTAATGCATTTGGGTATTTGATTTAAAATTTCCAGACACCGGTATGAAACATGGGTAATCTTCGACTTCGGCCCTAGTCGGGTTCCACATCTTCACCTGGGTGGTCCGCCCCTGGAAGTAGTGGACTTAGACAATTCCAACGCGATTATTTGTGTGGTTAGACCAAAAATTTAAGCAGTTTAAGGAGTGAAACAAAGCTGGGCACGTGCCTAATATCTTTTATTACGGTGCCGAAAGAGTGGGGGGACAAACGATATGGATATCCCCCCCCCCCACACTTTTGAAAGGGGGGGTACATGCCCCCCCGTCCACCACGTTGACGCCCATGGGTAAATACATACTCGACCACCGCCGGCTATTGCCAGCGTTGAGTTCATGTGTACGGACGTGCGAGGCGCGGTTACAAACGCACAAAAACAATAGTAAAAACAAAATAATTGTAAATAGAAAATTTTGTATAACTGCGGTGGCGGCATAATGAAATAGAGTAGGTTGTCACAGGCAATAGCTGGATATTCTTCGATCCAGCCGTAGATGACTACTTTAGAAAAACATACATTTGTCAATAATTTCATTCACCATTTAGCTGACTGTGTGGCTCAAAATATTTGGGGGAGTGATTTTACATTAGGGCATCCCCGACCAAATATTGTGGGAATAATACAATACATTACCCCATCCCCCCTCCCGGGATCGACGCCTGAATTTAGGTGTCATCGTAAATAATTCACCGTATTATTTGCGGCCTGCAACACCCGGAGAAGTGATTAATCGCCGTGAACAGTTCCTCGAAAACATCTGGCACAGATTTTTGGAACACTTAATGTCATACCCGACTCATTGCACTAGAAATAACGATCTCGGGTGTACTGTATGTACCAGATATACACCCCCCCCCGAATGAATGACGTCACAGTTGGACAACGGGGGAAGTGATGTGATGTATTTCATTGTTTCACTGGGTTGAATATAAGTCACATTCATAGGAAGTTATGTTGTCTTTCTCTCACCAAAGTAACCATCAAACCTACCAATTCCCACTACAGCAATCTCTCCCATAGATAAATGTTTTTCGAAGTGAAAACGATGTGTGCATGTAATAGAAAACAAGATGTTTGACAGGTTGTGACAAGTAGACAGCAGTAATATTGCGTGATTGGATGTTTTTCGATCTTGCGTAATGCGCATTCACAAACTTCGAAGGATTGTAACTCAGTAACGGAAAGTCGTATTGACTTCAGGTTTTGGATGGACGCATTCCACTTATAATTATCCTGCAGTGTCCTTCATATTGGGCCCACTCACGTGAACCGTGACACAGAAAAGTCTGCAGAGGATTTGGGTGCCCACTACATCGATCTTGTCTATGATTGTACTCATGAGGCCCAAGGTTATGGGTTTTATTTAGATAAGTTACTGGCTTGCGAGCTGAAGAACCGATCGATCGCAAGACGCCTCTTAATTAACGGCACGATCGAAACTAGTATAGACCTAAGCAAATCGGTCGGTCTATTAATTCGACATAATTGAACACGTTTAAGACGTTTACGTTTTTGTATTTCAGTATGAAACTCAACATAAGGCAAGAGGAAACCAAACCAGGTTGGGCGGAAGCGAGAGAGCTGATGATTGTTGAAGAAGACACGCACCCTAGCTGACAGGACATGTTATTAGTGAAAATGGAAAAGTTCACCTACTCAATTGGAATTTACCTCCTATGCTCTTTGTGTGGGGAAGTCACGTAGTTCTGCTGCGATTCAACTTTCGTAATCATGTGTGCCAAAGTGGTAATTTATGTCCGTCATGTACCTCCTGCGGAAATAATGAATATAAAAGAAATCATCTTTATTCGCCTCACTTGTCTCTCAAGGAGTCATACATGCACTTACAATATTCTTACATGAACACAATTCCACCCAATAATGGAGTTCATGAATCTAAATCACGCAGAAAAATAAACCATTACGAACTGCTCGAAATTCTAATGCCGTTTGCGAGAAGGTATTACTCTTCCAACAAATACATTCTTCTACCCTACCTCAAAAAGCTAATTTAAGATAGCATTTTATTTAATTGTTCTGGCTTGCAATTCCTAAGCTGCACTTTAAATGTAGTATATTTACAATGCCAATTACGAATTCTTGGGTGGTCAACGACGAGATTATATAAAAAAAGAAATCGCTTTTTGAGAGTATAAACTGTCAGCCGAGTAGTACTGCTCAGCTATCTACAATGAAAGTGGCAATCAACGTTCTGGGTTGATTCTTTCTCTGAAGGGCCTGAATCTATGTTCCATGGTTGATTCTGTTTCCGATGGGCTGATTCTGTCTCGACGTTCTGATTCAACACTTGATGCATTTGTTACGTTTTCGCACGTAAAAGCCTACCTCCACCCACTACCCTCTGCAGGAACCGGAAACTGGAAAATGAAAACCATACTCTACAAAAGTGTTAAAATATGTTTTAAAAACACCTCCATTTTTCATTACTGAAACTGAATTCCGAGAGGAAACTTAATGTGCACTCTCTAAGTCCTGCGTCACACCCTTAAGTTAGGGACATTTACAAAAACTTTCCATTCTCTCGGCCCATCGCAACGGGGGCCAAAGTAAAGTGTTGCAAAGGCAGGCGGAAATCACCCGCCTTTCAGGAGCTTATCATTAGAATGTCAGAAGAACAAGAAGTGGACGTCAAATACAAAGCCCAGGCCGTCGTAGATTTTTGAATACAGGGTTATCAAATCCACTGAAACTGTCATCAAAATTATTAGAATTTAAGGACATTCAAAAAAGCTTCCACTCTAAACGGTTCGAAAAGCTTCTCGAAATGATACGAACACAAGAAAACCAGGGAGGGTCTTATCGCAGCAATAATCGATACAATCGAAAAATGAAGCGGATATTCTAACCTATAAATATGTTTTTAATGAATCGTTGACGTGGATTAATCGAAGAGTACTTAATGTTTAATCCTAGTTGCCAGTGTTTTTGCTGCAATCTTATATCAGCATTCAATAAGGATATCGGGCGGTAGTTGTCAACTCGAGAGGTATGATCTTTTCCAGGCTTAGGAATCAAACTAATTATCCCCCGACCTTGCTCATTCGACAAATCGGATTCTTTATAAGCATTTGTTAAGAGTTCAATACTAGTTCACCAATGATTGGCCAGATTTTTATAAAAATTCAGCAGATAGGTCGTCACTCCCGGGACTCTTCCCATTACTAAATGAATTCAGCGCAACAGAGCATTCTCTCATAGAAAGGTTGCCCCCACAACTATCGATTCATCGGCTTGAAAGATGATTATTACAATGCATCTTGTGCAACATACTGGATCGAATTCTCACTGGCATATAAAGTCTGATAAAAATCAGTTAGGATATTTCAAAATTTCAGCACTGCTGCTGGTATGTACGCCACCAACTGATGCCAATTTACTAAACATTACATTTTTGTTAGAGCTTTCTCATTTAGAGAATATTTCGTCGCCTTTTTCACTTGTTCGTTAAGCTTAGTTAAGTGATTAAGGTCGGAATGACAAATCCTCATAAACGACCAAGAAGCCACAACATCCCAGGAAAGAAAAAAATGGCCAAACCTAATAATTCGCGCCGTGATTCCTGAAAAATAATCAAGACTGTTCTTGACCGCATTCACAATCTTAGACAGAACAACATTCCAGGAGACAATTCACTCCTTGATCCTCTCTGCGAAAAGAATATACGATATCCATTCTGCATCGCTTGCCACGAAGCTGTGACACAGTGGCATCTATTTGCAGTACCATTGGAAATTCAAAGAAGTAGTAGAAGGACAGCCTCAGAGTCCTGGACAATTTTGAAAACGTGGATCAAGCACCCCGAATTTGCCTCAGCTCCATGGTAGTTAGACCGAGACGCCTTAATCTTTCGTCGTAGGACACATTTTCCGACAGTGAATCATTCTATTGGCCCTACGCTGAACGTTTCATTACGTGCTTGTCTTTTGCAAAGTTGGGATTCCACACTTGTACAGCATACTGAGGTGCGGTCTCACCAATTGCTTGAACAGCCTGACAACAATATCATTATCAAGGAAACTGCAAGTGACGTCTAATCAAGCCAAGAATCCAATTACCTCTTCTAGCAGCTGCGGCACACTGCTTGGAATGTTTCAAAGAAGACTCAAAACCAGCCCCAAGATCTTTTTTCTGAAATCACCGCCTGAATATTTTTGCCGTTCAACTTGAAGGAAGCGTTGCGATTGTGAAAACCACCATGCATAGACCCTTTGTACTTGTTCGAATTGAAAAACATTTGCCATTCGGAGACCATTTGGACATTAATCCAGATCCGCTTTTGACAATTGCAGCATCATCATGCGAACCAACCTCCCGATACAACTGTGTATCGTCTGCAAACTCGTCTTGAACCTGAATGAACAGAACCTTCAAGATCGTCTATACGCCAGAAAGGTAACGCCCAGAACCGATCCCTGGGAACACCACTAGAGTGACTTTTGCCAAACGACTAACGCCCATTATGAACAACTCGTTGTTCCCTACTATGAAGCCACTCACGATTCACTCAAGAACTCCCCTCAATGCCAAGCTTTCCACTTGAGCAAGAAGCGCTCATGAACCTGTACTGTGCAATGAACCTTGTTAAAAGCTTTTAATGAAAGTCCAGGAAAATTATATGAACAGCATTGCCGTTTCTACTAAATGCCTCATTGAAATACTGAACCATATGATCCCCGATGACTGCTTCCATACCTTGCAACAACACTAGTAAGCATGACTGGCCTGTAATACAAGGAAGAGACCGTTTAGTAACTACCCTTCTTGCAAAATAGTAGAACATTGTCTCCTCCAATCATCCGGACAATACCTTCTGCAGAGGCTTATTAAAAATAATAGCTAATGGAACAGACAACTCGTGGGGGAAAGGCTTTTAGTAAGAAAGGATAACTCCCGTCAGTACCAGGAAGCTTTCTCCCTTTTGAGCTTCCTGCATTTCTCTTACTAACCAGCGCAACACACCATATGACCAATACTAGCGAGACACAACAGACGAGAAATGTTATTAAACTTAGCCATCTCCTGGCTACGCTGATTTGTACTACCCGCGTCGGAATCTTCAAAGACCAATGCTGTCCTTGACTATTCCTGCGTCCCCCTCACATAAGCGGAAATTGCACGAGGATTCTTCCTTGATATTTGAGGCAATCTGCCTCTCAAAGTTAGCACCAGAGACTAAACCCTGGACAAGCTTGCTGAACTTTGGAGATTTCTCTAAGAACGATAAAGTCTCCATTTTCCGCTCCTTTTTGAGGCCAGAAAGACTTCCCTTTTCCTCCAAGAAGGCCCGCCTCTTGTTCCAACTGACTTTTTCCTCCAAGGAACTTCAACGTTTCATAACCTCCTTTACCTTTTCAATGAAACCATTCCAAGATTCAAGAGCATTCGGTACGTTTTAGCATTTATGCCAGCTACTTTGCTAAAAACCTGGAAATGCCATCCACATCGCCCTCGAGAAACAAGAAACAAGCTCTACAACACTCTGTTGATATTGACAAAACAAGACGCATATTGAAAGCTACAATATCGTGATCACTTGCACCGAGCTTACCCAAGCATTCTACATTATCACAGAATCGGATCACTGCTCAAACTAAATAACAAATATTATATGCTTCTGGTGAGAAATGTAATGCTGAGACAGGAAACAACCTGCGTGACATTAACAAGCCTGATCCATGACTGCCATTAGTACCATTAGACCAAGAAATAGCTGGATAATTGGAATCACCCATAATAACTGTACTCTTCCCGAAACTTCGGAACGCATGTCGGAAGAAAAGAGTGTGTATTCAGAGCTATTTGGAGAACGGTACACAAAGCAACTAATAACGAACTGGGAATACCAGATGATTCTGACAAAATTTCACACCAAACAAAGTTGACAAACTCACACCAATTCAGCCTTCTCAAAACTATTCAAGTCAAGACTCACATACAACAAACTCCACCACCAATGCCTAAGAAGAGAATCTGTCCTATCTTGCCTATAACAACATAACCGGAAGTGAACTCGGCTGTGAAATATCACGGTTCAACCACGACTCTGTAATACCAATGATCCGTTCAGGCTCGTGCGTTCCGGACTTAAACTCCTGCAACTCATCAAACGGTTTCCTGATACGTTGAAATTAGCACAGAAAAAAAAAAGTGGCTAACATATCTATCGTAAGGTGACTCACCCATGACCTCCCACTGCACAGCCCTGGCCAAGTAAGCCTACGGACACTGAAACCCTCGCCCCCACTTTTGGTAACAACCTCAACGCAGAAAGTGACCAACTTGCCTGCACTGAGAGCCCCACACAATTAAGGTGAAGACATCCTTCGCGAAAAGATCCTCCTCCCCAGAAACACGAAAACATCCACAACACATAAACGCCCTCCTAGCGCACTCTAATTAAAAAACCTGTTCAGGCCCCGATATTCGTACTACCTGCCAAACCACGACGTCGAAATAGTGAGGAGAATGCCACAACGCCTCAACGCGACTCTGGCGCGGAAGAAATACCTTGTAATTTATTAGTCATAAAAAGTGTGTGCTAATCCATGTTTAGCTTCGTTAGTTCCATCTAAATCTTTCAGCCAGACCAGAACAAAAATAACGTTGTTTAATTTTGAAATATCTCTTTAGGAGTTTAATTCTTGATGCATTCTTTGTTGTGTCGTTGGTCTTACGGTATTGATAGAGCCCTCTTTCATAACGTTAGTTAAGTATATCCCACTTGAAGGCTAGGGGTTGTTATCTTGTAGTTAGCCGGAAGTCCCCAAAACAAGTCAGTAGTAATTGAACATAAGAATATTCCTTAAAGCAAAGAATTGTTAGATTTTAAAGACGTTCATATATTCAATAATTTATCTCGAGCATTAAAATTCGTACGGGGATTCGCCCATCTTATCTAAAATTAAATTAAGAACAAAGTTAAAATCTCCACGGTGACAAGCAGTCCAATTGAACATCCAGCGGTCACGGAAATGAGCAAATCGAAAAAATGGGGGTCATCAAGATTTGGGCCATATAAACAGACCGATGTAATCAATTTTTTTTTTCTTAACAGTGGCTTCGATAATAATTGAACGGCCATCAGTACAATTTACGGATCTGTGGATTTCCAAGGCCAAGATTTCAGGATTGAAATGGAATACAAACTCCCCTACTTGTAGATGTTCCGTGGCAAAAAGCATCCACATCCCCATCCATGTTTCCAATAGCGCCTCATCACGTTGCACACTAGGTTTCGTTTTTTAAAAATAAAATTATCATGTTATTACTATGAAAAAATGCAAAAAACTTTACGCCCGGCTTGCAGTACTGTCTCAGTCCCCTGGCATTATAGGTACATAGCGTGCAGGTCAGCCATTATAGGTACATAGCTTTAGGTCGAGCCATTATCATGGGGCCCGCATAGATATCCATTCAAGAGTAACCAAACATGGTACAAAGACAAAAGAAGAAGAAGTGAAAATTGTATTCATGTGGTATTGAAAAACATTATATGGACCTGAAGTTTTCCTGAGCAAAACTATGATGGATATATAAATGAAAAAATAAAAGTCTGATAAATTAGAGCTGAGACTTACGATTCAGGCAAATCCTCGACTCCAAACTACCTCAAAGGACATTCAGAAAGTCGAGAAGGACAATATGAGCCAGTAGTTAAGGGGTACTAAAGTAATAGAGTCCAATATAATATCCGAGAGATAAATCCAGCAGTTATATCAATCATAAACCGGTACACCCACACAAAAACAGAATTGTTATCACGGTCGAGCAGAATTCTCTCAACTATCCGAAGTTATACGGCTTTCCTCCTCGCATTCGCCAACATCACCCAGAGAAGTGGAGCCTTGTGCCTTGTCGAAAAAGTCGTGACTGTTGACCACTTCCTTTTCGACATAAGGTCAGTCTTAGTCAGGTGTCTACAGTGTGAATAATCTCCTCACTCTAGGCCCTGTCGGGCGTTCTTCATGTCGAGATTTGTCCCGGAAAGTTTATAGCCTTACTAGGACATGCGGTTCGGTGCGTCGCTGGTTTGCCATCTCGATGAGCACGTTCGACGATGCAGCCCTGAACCCCGACCTTGGCAAAGGGTTTCGGTCAGCATTCTTCAAGCAATCCTCTTGGCCAGCATGTCAATTCCTACAATGCGCAAATTATTGCGACGTGAATGTCTCTCTTGTTGATGGATCATACTTGTACGATCCTCTGGTTCTTGCTGAGCGCAGCTACCTTCTCCTCAAGTGAATGACACTCATCTCTAAGATTAGCGTTCTCTGACTTCAATCATTGACTCTTTTGAAATAAATAAATAAATAAATAAATAAATAAATAATAAAATAAACGGAACGGTGTTAAGAATGGCATCGTTTGTCTGAGCAAACGGCAAAAAAAACAAAAAAAACGACGACTGTACCATGCAACACAATGGAACCATCGTCTCAATTAAACTCGATACCGTCAGAAGGATAGTTCAGTGTATTTTGATTAGTGCGAATATGTAAGTGATTTTATTCGAATCTCCATTTGAACTTCCATTTTTCGCCAGGTGTTGCGGAGATGATGATGACATTTAGGTTATATGCGAGTCACGACGCGCATAGTCTCACGGCCGTAGGGCGTTAGGGATAATGTTGTTGTATTGAGATGATCCTGTTTCTACAGCGCACTGAGACGATTTTCCGTCGTGACGTCATGAAACGCCCCGTCGGTGTTGCTTTCACTGGTTGCCATCGAGATGATTGCCACTTTAGCGATTTTCAATTGTTTATCATGGCGATCGAACATGGTTACTGGTAGTCAGTCGAACGTGCAGAAGTAGATTTTATAATTTAAAGCTTAGTGTGCGTATCGGCGAAGACGGAAAACTGGTGTAATAGTGGGGAAACAAGGTTTCTCTCCAGATTGCAATTTTGCTCCCCAAGTATTCGAGTCAACTGTATAAAGCAGACTTCGATTTGTCCTTTCCATGTTCCTTATCATTAGACAAGAATAGTTTGAGCTATAAATTCTTATCGTATTCATAATATATGTATTCTTCATACAAGGTCTGTAAACGTAATAATTCACGATTGGAATAGGCAGTTGACTGTTTTTCTTGTATTTCTTAATCCCAGGTTATGCGTTTACTTCATTCCTTGAAACATTGTCCCTCAGTGATGGTTGGTTGTACAGATGGAATATGGTGCTGGTAAGTCATTCCGTTTGTAACTTGTGCTACTTCCTGCTTACAAAGCGTGCGATAATCGTCCTCGGAAGCCTCGGCGAATGATAAACGGAGAAGCTTGCATGACGTCACGACGAAACTATTCTCACGTCATACCGGGACTCATTTTACATTGACTATCCTTGCGGGCCCTGGGAACACAAAGATTTTTATTGTACTCATGCGGGAGTCGCCGGTCGCTTTCCAACGTTGATACCAAATTGATACGCTTCTTCAAATGTATGTTAGTCTTGTATAGTTACGTCACAATGATGCAAAGATGTCCCAACACTTACAGATTCATACGGATTTGCCAACGAATTAATTGCAATCTCAAAAATATAGTGACCTATGTAAGGTACATTCTAGCTATCCCGAAGTACATATATGTACAAACCATGGGTCTTTCTTACCGGCCTTGCTGTAAGGAGGCGACTTGGATGGTGTGATTGCGTCGATAGTTTCATGTCCTGAATATTTCTTCTATTTTTATACCATTCCACAGGAAGAGTATTTCATCCTGCAAGAACGGTCGAAGCAATGAAACCACCAACGAGTGTGACTGGTGGCCCGGTGCTGGCGGGTGAAATCATGTGCCGTACCAGTAAGAAATATGCATATGTGCAATAGCTGCTATAGTATAATCGTTATATTAGAGGTCGAACATATTTTGTTTTTTCTTTCGTTCCTGTATATTAATGCCAACCATCCAATAAATGACGGTGAACAAATGAAGAGGTCCGTGTATGCATTCTAGGATCTGTACAATACCGAGTACGAAATGCAGTCTTAATAACTGAAGCTTCTGTCATCATAACTCGACCCTAGAGCGGAAATGCGAGGGCGGGTGTTTTGGGCACATCGTTAGCGTACTCACGAGCAGGTCCCCCCGCCATTGGGGAAAGTCACCCAACATTGGCCTCATCCCATTAGAAACGATTAGGAGCAGAGTTAGAAGAAACAAATTCCTCCCTGATGCAAAAAATAGCAAAAAAAAAATCTGATTTGCAACTGTTGCAATTGTGTCCCAAAGAAAGGTGGTAGAATAGACGTGCCACTTGCAAGACCAATAGATATCCGCCTTGGCACCGCGCTTGGACGCTAACTGGCTAAGACCATACGACCGATATCCAAGTTTTTTCCTATTTCCTACATCCCAAACAAAATTTCACAACCCATACATGCTTAACAAAATACAATATGAAAAGATAGAACAATTAGTATCGGCCTACTCCCGTACATTGAGGAAGTATAGGACCAGAAGTGGAAACTTTTCTAGGCTGACACCTCGTAAATAAGCTAAAACAACAGAACATAAATCGGTGATGTTGAAGAGGGGGCGGGGCCAGGAGTTAGTTATAACATTTAGCATGAGTTGCTTTGTTCACGCGTGGTATTATGTATTGTTCCAGCAAATTATTTTCTCTTGTTTTCTCTGACCTACTTATTAGGTTGGCGAAATTTTTTATGCAAGGGGATTGATGGCTTCTCGGTATTGTTCAGCTCTGTTCGCACATGGGAAGGAAACGCTATCCACACAGTACTGACCCCGGGCCCACTAGAGTCTAGCAATTAGGAACAGGTTAGTTATAGGCCAGTGTCGGATCATTAAACCCCGAGCTAGGCTCCTTTTCACATCCTGTGCTCCAACTTTTTTTAATTAGACTATAAGAATGAGTATTACGCCAACATTCTGGGAAATGCGGTCGTCATTCTGTATTAATTCGTATGATCCATTAACAACGGCCCCCCACTTTACCGACAAGCTCTGTAAACAAATTGCGCCGGTGTGACATGATTTTTTCTTTGTTTGGATCGTCCCGATAGTCTTCTTGTGTTCAAACATCATCGGGTGCCAAAGATTGTGCAATCTCTCGCACTTAACTAACATTTCCGTTGTTGATCTAGACCAAACTCCCGACCACCTTCAGGTGCAACACACACGGAAGCTTGGAGAACATACTCCCTATTGTTTTAGTAGCCTGATCGCGGTCATGGTTTGAAACGGCCACTTTATCTTTGTTAGCAACAGCCCCCCTGGATGGCGTTGAAACGCGTGGATACCTTGCTATATTTTTAGGGGACTAATAAATATTGAAAAATATTTCGGCAGTCGCGTTATTTTGGCCGAATTAGGATTTTTCGGCGATTACGTAATCGTTCTGACGTCTTTATAACCTTTGACCCGAGGTCATATTGAGAAAAACAAAGTGACGTCATCTAACCATGACCCGAGGTCCTATTTGTTGTGGATTCACTCGAATAGTGAATATTCATATAGTGGTGCACGTGATCCAACACCTGTGCACGTGCAGCATCATGTAAGTGACCTATATTTTCAGAATCCATGTGGACGGCCACCCTGAAGCCGCGTGTTCTCCGTTATCATTTAGTTTGTTTTAGTTTGTGTCCAGCCGCCCCAGATCTCTAAGTATGGACACAACAGTGGCGACTGAGTGTAACCGGATCTACGCCGCTGATGGAACATGTGGTTCCCGTTCCGACGTAGTTCGTCAGTATCAGAGTTTTAATCATAGAGCTGACAGACTTGCGTTGTACGCCCATGAGAGACCAGCGCCTCTCCCGAAGGATTGCCAACATGACTGTAATGGATTCCTGGAATGTCCATGTCGTAAGTCGTTATTGTACAACATTGCAAAACGTGAGAATAGCTGGAAAAATACAAGAACTGGTTACCGTATTATTCCATCTGGAACATATAGTCCATTACCGTATTATGGCAATGATAATTAATACCGAGCCCTATGACCCGGATGCGTAAACATGGGAGTCCTATGAAGAACGATTAACCCAATTCTTCGTGGCTAATGACATTACCCTCGGATAATAAGCACGTAGCCGTTCTAATCAATAGTCTCAATGGGAGCCACAGGATTGGCTTGTTAATAACTTAGCGCACCGCTAAGGCCGTCAAAACCATGACATTCCAAGTAAGTTGTAGCATTTGAATAATTACCGAACCCCAAGCCGCCCCGTATTGTTATAGAGCTTCGTTTCGATAACCGAAAGCAAGAGGCTCGTAGTTGGTATTTCGAAGTACACAACAGAACTGAGACATTTATCCAGCACCTGTAATTTTGGGGCTTTCCTGAGGATTGCGTTACGCGAATCGATTGTTGTGGGCTGTCCGATGTTAGCATACAGAAGCGACTACTGTCGGAGAATGACTCGTTAAGGCTTGGTGCAGCGTGGAAAACTAGCTCTTACAGGAATCGGCTGCAAAACCGCCGCCCTTCATCAAGGTAGAGGTTCAGCCTGTGCACAAACTACACGACCGTCGACCGAGAACGAGTATGTAGGCCGAAGTTGTGCTCGTGCTGTGGAAGGTCTGGACATTTCAAACAGGACTGTCGTAGAGGATTATAAATGTTTTGTTTGTGGTCTGTTGACATTTACGTAATATGTCAAGGGAACTCCCCGATGCAGTGAAGCATCATCAGCCCGTAAATGAGCGTAGGCCTAACTGAGGCTAGTGAATCCACTGGGGCAGGCAAGTAATGGAAGGGCAAGACAAAGTGGCAAAAGTGAAGCACATTGAGGGTGAACATTGTGGTCTCAACCTCAGAATCTGGGGATGTAAACCAGTGGGTCAAATGGCAATTTTGACACTGTGTATTATGTGAAAACCATGTTTGCCAAGTCATCAAAGGCAAGGTTGCTTTGGAAACCTACAAAGTTGTTCAAACCTTCACTGGGGAGAAATCCCAGTGTCTGGAAAGTGAAGTTTCTGTTAAGTGTAATGGACAGAGAAAACGTTACCATTGTTCGTGATCAAAGGGAATGGTCCCGCCCTTTTTGTAGATACTGGTTCGCATAAATTCCATAGCTGATGAAAATTCAACAAGGTTACATAACCCCACTGTTGAAGAGAAATGCAGGAAATGCTGCAATAGTATGTTTGGATGGTACTCTCGGCACGGTAAGGTGATTCAGTCAAATTTTTTGGGTAAAGTCTGACGCAGTTTCCCAACTTCTTTAGCCCAGGCCAATACCGTTTGCTATGAAAGAAAACATTTCAGATTTCTCATGAGCATAGACCGTTTGGGCCAAAAAGAGGGATTATTTATCGAGAAAGTTGAATTCTCGCAGTGGGCTGCCCCATTGTTCCATGAGAAAGGGGGATGGGTATTTGAATTGCGGGGATTATAAAGTGGACAATCAACCCTGAAATGCATCAGCAAGAAATCCCCTTCCTCGTGCCGAGGAGTTATGCGCTCCGTTAACTGGAGGTCAAAGTTTTCCAGCCTAGATCTTTCCAGTGCGTACCTACAGATTACTTTGGCCCATATCAAGAAGTATGTGAACTATAAATACGCCTTGGTGTTGTTTCAGTATACTAGGCTACCATTTGGTGTCAGTTTCGCCGCCCCAGCAATTTTCCAAAAGTGTACGGATCAAGTTCTGAGTGGGCCAAGGGGGTTTGATGTTTACTTGGACGACATCATCGTCACTGGCCAAGATGAATGGCACCATTTAAGCTACCCGAGCGTACTTAATGGTTCATTCACAGGTAATGCAAATGAAAGAATCTAATGGGCATTCTTTCAGAATTCACTTGAGTACCTGGGCCTTCGTATTTGACGCCAATGGGATATACACCCCTCATCTTCCAAAGTTGCCGCAATTGTCCACTGCGCCACTCCCGCATACACATACCTTCAGGTCGTTGATCGGGTGATAACCTAACTACAGTAGTTCATCCCGAACTGATCGCATATTGATCCCATGACTAATGTCTTAAAGGGGGAAACATTCATTTGGGTGATGCTGCGAAAGCCTTCGAGGAAATCAGTCGGCCTAATTTCCCCAAATTTGTTATGTACTCTCGATACTCCAAGATATTTCGTTAGCAGTCGACGGATCTCCATACGGAGTGGTGCTGTGCTCCTCGCACGCGCTCAACCCCGGATGGTGAGAAGCCGATTGCTTACACATCACCGTAACTCCTAAGGCCGCGTGACATTATTCTCAATTGGAGAGGAAGCGCTTGCTATCGTTTACTAGGGTAGGTTTTCCATCCTACCTTTGGGTGGCACATCGATTCACGTTGTTCACCACCGATCACAACCGTTGAATATTTGCGTGGACCGAATAATGGTATTCCTTCCCGGTGCGCAAGCTTCTCGTCTTCAACGTTGGCACTTTGCTTTAAGTGGATACAACTGCGATATTCAATTTCGAACATCTAAGCAGAATGCCATGTGGACTGTCTGTCCCTCGCTTTACCTTTAGTTACAGATAGTCCTAGATTTGCGAACCGTCAATTCCGACGATTTTCACAGTTTTGTACCGAGGGAGGCAACAGAGTTGAACAAACCAATCACAGGTTAACAACCTGCCGATTAGCGCTAAGGAAATTGGTAGGTCAACCAACAAATAGGACAAAATCCTATCAAAGGTCAAATATTTCGGTTGTATGGCTGGCCAATTCGGTTTGCTCCTGGGGGGGTTAGGGTAATTTTCCACGTATGTACCACAGTTGTTCTTGATGAGCTCATTCCAGCCCCTGGACTGGTTAGAATGAAGTCCCTCGCTAGGATGCTGTTTTTGGCAGGGTTAGACCAACAGATTGAGGCCGCTTGTTTCAGCTGTGTACTCGTTTGTCGTTCAGTCCAAGCGCACAACCTAAAGCACCCATACATCCGTGGAAGTGGCCAACCAGCCATGGCAGCGAAATTCCAGTCGATGTGCAGGTCCCTTGTTCCGGGCACATGTTTTTCCTAGTGGTCGACGCACATTCTGAAGTGCCAGAGTCTGCTATGTGTCCATCCCTACGAGTAGACTTTTAATGATTGAGACGTACGTTTGCTGGTTGGCCTTCCGAAGGAATTGTGTCTGACAATGGCCTCAATTCGTTCCGCAAGAGTTCCAACATTTCCTCAAACAAATTGCATTCGCCATATCAGGTCCGCATCATCACCCTGCGTCTAATGGTGAAGCCGAAAGGTTTTGTGAGAACCTTCACACGCAAAAAAGGTCAAATTAGAGTCACTGACTTCAAGTAACTTGATCGTTCTTATTGTCGTATCGAAGCACACCTCCTTCTGTAATCACGAAACCCCAGCTAAACTACTCATGAAACGAGAGTTACCAGCCGTTTGATCGTTATCAGACCGGATTTTGGACGATTCCTTTCTCGGAAGTGGAATGTGAGTCGGTAAACCCTTATCTTTCAGTGGGAGAGAAGGTCACGGTATTATATTTTCGACGAAATACGGTAAATGGCAAAGGTTCTATGGTGAGAGTAGTAGGGTCCAGTTACAACTGATCAGTAATAGGTGATCAGCTCTGGACTAGACACATGATCAGATAAGGTCCCAACGTCACCGCGGTCCATGGTAAAATCAGTCTGATCAACAGATATGCATGTTGGAATAGGGTTAGAAGTCCTCGAGTTAGGATGTCGGTACATCCTTGGATGACCTGGGTATTTTCGAAATTCTCACTTCGTAACCTTACAGCGCCGGTACATATAACCTCTATATGTTAAGTGATCCGCTCTCGGGAGGGGCGTACCATCAAAGGTCGACCACAGATCAGTCATCTAACCGGACCCTGCCAGGTCCCAATAAAACCGAGTCCGTTGTTCCCCCAAACCGGAAAAACACCGGTACTTCGCAGATCTACTAGAGTTCGGCGACCCCGAGTTCCTTTATTAGGTTTGAGCTTCCGATTATTGCGTTAACCATACATATTTTATATAGATTTATGTTTTGGTTCCAGGTATGCTGACACGTTCAGGTCAATTAGAATTTCGCATTTTATCATTTTAGTGATATTGGATTATTCATGCTTTATAAGTTAAATTGTTTAACATTTCTTTAAGGAGGAGAGATGTTGTTGTGGATTCACTCGAATATTGAATCTTTTCATATGTGGTGCCCGTGATCCAACACCTGTGCACATGCAAGCATGCATGTAAGTGACGCTATATTTTCAGAATACATTTGGACGCCACCCTGAACAGACGTGTTTCCTCCTCGTTATCATTTTAGTTGTTTTCAGATTGTGTCAGCCGACCCCAGATTCATCTTATTATGACACAACAATATTGACGAAACAAACAGTGACGTCATTATAACCTATGACCCGAGTTCATATTGCCGACACAACAACAATCCGCTTTTTCAGCGCGAGGTCATATTGACGAAAACAAAAACAATCGACATGTTAGAATATAGTCTTGTTTAGCAAAGCCGAGGTCATATTGACGAAAACAACGACAAATTCCGACTTGTTAACTCGTTTCCGAAAACAAAGCAGGACACAACAAACAAACCGCCGTTTGCCCGGGCCGTCGCATGACAACAGTGACTGTTATTGAACTTGAAGGAAGCCCTCCACACCTGCTTCAACAAGATGACACAAAGAAATCAGGTGGCTTAATGTTCAGAGAGTAACTCATTCAACCAATCAGGTGATTTAATGTTTTCAAAAGTATAAGCGGTAATAGTATAGTGTATGACGTTATATACGGTGGTTACCTGACCACCGTAGGCTGGATTGATGCTCTACCTTAGGCTTAGGTTACTAACGTTAGGTCCCTCAGCTGTCGCCTATCCCTAGGCGGCATAAACATTCACATTACCTCTACAAATTACGGTTACGCAATCGCCGCACGAATAAATATGCCTAAACACTACCAGCCCAATCCTCATTCGCGAAGCTTACTTAGGACTATATTATTGTATGTTGTGTAGTAGAATATGAGTTGTGAGTAATTAATAGGCTAGGCTTGTCTTGCAAAGGTTTGTTACTCGTCCTTTACTGTTGTTACATCACTGGCCATTGGAAAACAGGATTTAGGGTGTGGCACGTCAGTCAAATTAGTGACCAAGTGGAACGCCTACATACAGTCTTATGCCTACCCTATAATCTTTGGTGTGGAGTCACCTAAAGGCCCTGAACAAATTTTTCCCTTGTTGTAGCACTAGTAAAACATATTTGTCTCTTGTCTTTCATTACTTTAACAAGTACATGTAGAAAATCATAACAAAGCTGATTTATTCTTTTTTTTTTATAACTCTAATGATTTTTTTTTCGGCTGACAATGTAAGTCAGCGTAACATTTACTTTCCACGTCAGAAAATTCCCCAAATTTTGATTGGTTGCTTTTAAACACCGGATAAAAAAAAATAGTCTAATGATCTATGATTTTAATTTCGTTTTCCTATATTATTCAAAATATGGTATTTATAAAATGGAAACCCTATCATTCGGTTAGAGGATGATTTCCCTTTAGGGTAAGGCATCCTCCTCACCACCAAACATCTCTCATATCTATTCTCCCATTGCCAAGCTTATCAGCGACATATTTTATTATTATTATTGTATTATTAAGCAACTGAATGCCCTCCAGACAGGCCTTTAACCACACTTGAGGAGTTGGGGGAGGGGCCAAACTTCGGTGGGGATTGAATTATGGATGCAGTAAAATGGTCCAAGTTATAACTATTATATAATAGTCACATCTACAACTGCCATTAACTCCCTGTCGTTATAGCGTGGATGGAATCCCGTCACACGTATGTTTCAAACTTAATATAACAGATAGCTCACACAAAGGCTTTTCTAAGAACATGTATTCCACCATTTCATATTCGCACCTTTTCTCCAACCCAGCCATGACGGATATGTTCCTTCCTACATAACGTACACTATCTTCCATATATGCATCACAGGCGCGCTATAGGCGCGGGGTGCGTCCAGGGTGGGGTGACCACGGGATGTGGGGGGGGTGGGGGGTTGGTGGGTTTGGGGGTGGTGGGGAGGGGGGGGGGCCCAATGAAAGCTTTAAATTCTGGTTCGAAACTCTGGATACAACAATCCTGAGCACGTTCAGCATGTAGTATATTCTCAGAAGCCTTCACAGTGTGGGGTAGCCGTGTTTGGCCTCTCGGCTTATCTATATGTACGCAGCTGTAGGTGTTCATTCTACAGGCTTTTGATAAGTCCTGGACCATAGGGCTATGGTACTGATGGTTGAATTGAAGGAGGTTCGAATCTGCTTGATATTCCATCCATATGGCTTGTTTCATGAGATATCTTGCTCTCTCTTCATCTGCATTTTAGTACCGTATTCTCTGGCTCGCCTCCTGCTATCTACGCCCATCGCCCGCTCACTCACAGCTTTTGAGATAAGGGTGAGGGGTGCACTGTAAAGAATCTGTAAACGTTCCATCTCATCCCCAGTTTCTTGATATTTCATCTTAGTTTTCATGACGAGAAGCCATTAATAAAGCCAATCTATCCATTTCAAACGTATTCGATTTGATCCCGGTGTTCTAGTTAGTTTAGTCGTAATAGACATTTATCAATATTTAATCGATAAGCCGTTTTGATAATAACTTGCACTCCCGAATCATTGACCATTTAGCAATTGAAATCACCAATATGTCGGGTTTTCTCTCCCTTTACTTCTCAATCGGGTAACGATAACCGCGACAAAATTGAAGAGCAATTACCGTCCATCCAAGACACAGAAAAATACCACTCCGAGAATGGGAGTAAACCAACAATCCGTGAATTAGGGTATATCTGGTGCTTATACGCACGTGTTACGGCAGTAGTGGCGGTTCGAGTCAATCAAAAACCTGCGTAAATTGGGTTAATAATATTTTTTATAATATTGCCCCCGATTCCATTTATCCTGAAGAAACTGAATGCGTATTGGGTGAACACCACTGATGAACTGGAAATTAATTTTGTAGTGAAATATCGGCTTTATAGGTCATTCTTCGAGGTTATCTTCGAGTCGAGCAGATCGTTGACCATGCCTTGCCTGACATATGGGCTAGCAGGTGTTGAAACGTTAGGCCAGAATGAGTGTCAGGTATAGCCTAGGCCTATCTCATTGTTGTACCCACAACTTACACAACTCGGTCCCAAATCCCCTATGCAGCTTAATGTTGAATCTGAATGTGATTCCGACTAGACAGTGCATGGTGGTGATACGGGAGGGGAATCGCCACAACGGATAGTTAATGCCCTTCAAAATGGGGAGGGGCAAAATGGAGGAGGGGCGGCAAATTCCCATTCCCCCAGTCCCCCGTAGAGCCATCACACTGCCTAGTCTGAATCACATTGGGCATTTTCCTCAAATTTGTTTTGTACCCAAGAATCCCAAAACCTGGAGGGGAACAACACGGGGGCGGGTAACTGTCCCACCCAAAAAGGGCCAGTCTAGTCTGTATGACATGGGGCAGCCCCCCCCCCCCCCCCCAAGGAAAAATGATGATTTTGTACATTTTAAAAATTACGCTTACAGGAAAAAAAAGGTTGAAAGTTGTTGCAACGAATATTCGTGTCTCAATGTGATCTTGTATATCTTGTAGCTTATCATTTAAAAACACTGTGCACCCAAGAATACACCAAGTGGGTTGAAGGTAGAACCTTTGGAGTATTTTCTGCAGCATCTAGGTTAACATAACGCGGTAGTGGCTTTCCCTGCAAAAACTCTATGAGTGTTTATATAGGAAACCCCATTACCATGTTGCAAGCAATCAGATCTGTGGAAACACGACAAATAGGTGTAACCTTTAACTCATACCACGGTAATCTGATAGTTAACGTTAAACCTGTAACACGGTTAATCAAAGGAAACACGAATGTTCGTTTTCAGCAATTCAGCCATTTTTCTAGTGACGTTGACAACAAAAAAAAATACAGGTGGGAATGGGATATTAGGATTGGCCACAACAAACAGGATTGCTACTTTTATTGTGTACTTGCAGACAATTGCACAGACTGGTGTGTACCTAATTGTTCTTATTATTCGTTTGTAGTCACATCTTTCAAACCAGGATATGACATCTTATTCAGCCCTTGACGTGTATCCAGCATGTTCAGGCTTGATGAATGATGAATATTTACTCTGGCCATATCTACTCTAACCAAATACCTTCATTACCTATGCACCGGTTGATTCACTTTCCTCGTCTGAAGAGTCATATCCACACATGATGTCAGTCTGGTATTATAGGAAATAATCGCCAGTTAATATAAAAGAGAAATCGATTGTCCCGGTGGAGCCATATAGGAGAGATTCCGGGTATTTATGTTCCATCATCCATCAGTGAAAATGCTCGAGGGGTAAACAGAAAGGGGAAACCAGCAATCTAATTGAAAATTAATCAATAATGCTCCGCGTTAGTCCAAAAAAAAAGAACTGAAATCGATCGAAAATATTCAGAAAAGGAACAATATTGTCAAGGCACTGCCGTCAGTGTCGCGTGAACCCTGTTTAGGTTTCTTAGGGGAAACTTCTAAATTGTCTAAGGAGGCTAATGCTGCGCTTGTCATCTGCATGCGGTATATTTTCCCACATTTGAACATTCAGTGGGCAAGTAATGGAAAGATTTGTTCGATTCCGGACGAAGCTCACACTATCGCATAAATTATACAAATTGTCCACTTTTGTTGGGACCAGATGTAGTCTACTGACATCCAACAAGTTTGAAATCAGACGAACTTTAAAACAACGGAAAAACTAAGCGACACTATGTATGTGGGCGCAGTTATGCGACGACGCTCACCTCCGAACCCATCCGTTATTCAACCAGAGCAAACATGTGTGTCATCTCTCGGCTCAATCAGACAAAGTGTTGGGGGATACTTGGAGGGGGGGGGGGGGGTGCTAGGCGCTAACACGGGGTTTTCAGGTGGCAGATGCGACAGACGAGACAAAACCATGATATACACGTTTATTTGGATTAACCGGAATAGTAGTCTTAGTGTTTCGATTTTCGCTAAAACACATGGTGGTTGCTATCTGTATCCCGCATCATTTAATGCTACTGAGGCTGTGCTACTGTTGATTCCCGGGTAATTCACTCGTCACTCGGCTGAACCCATGTGTGTATATACATGGCCTAGAGCGCGTTGTCTTAAGTGAGTCTTATAGTCTAGTGATACGTTCCTACGCTGGTAGATAGTGTATGTATATAATGTGTTCATCGCATAAGTAGCGCCACACCTTTTAGTGTGGAGTTCGCGATTTAATTCCCGCCTGCTCTCACAATACGTTTACATTGGGAGGATGGGCCATAATATAATTTGGTTGACACCACCTACGCATTATTGGATGTGCGTTTCCATGTACGCACCTCTTACACACAGAAAGCGTACCATAGCGAAACCATTCACATGGGAAAGGACACCAACTGACTTTTCTTTATATTACGAAACTCGCTCAGCGTATATCACAAGGGTTGATTTTACAGTTCATTTTAGTCAAGCGAGAGCATGGAGGGCTGGACGGCGCTATACCCGGCTGAAAACTTGAAAATTTATTTAAATCGAGTCATGTGGCGAACTAATTTGTAACTCGTTTGATGAACAATATCGACCGGTTATACAACTGGGCTAATGGGAGCTAACTGGACTCAACTGGTTTTCCCGATAAACTGGTTCCGTTCTGTTGAACGAGACTCAACTGGATCCGATGATGCGAGCCAGCAGACGTTGACTGTGTTTTATTTTTCGTAACTTGAGTGGAACTAATAAAATGTAAATTTCACGACAACTATTTTCGGAGAACTTAGTGAAATTTTAGATAGGTACACATTGTTCGAATTCACGGCATTTTCTGGAAGTCTGCTCCATTGTTTCATGACACGCTAATGGATGAGGTGATTCTCCCTCGAATGACAACTACAGGCTCGAATACAACAAAGGTCATATCGTGGGAAATGGGAAAACTGTATCTATAGGTCCAAACCCCATCTCAATACGATGTTCCTATGTGGAGGTATTGGCCTTCAAATTCACAATAACGAATGAACCTCACACTTGGGAACACGGGAAGTTATGTCATGTATTTCATTGTTTCATTTTGTTGAATAAGTCAACATTTAGCAGGATTTCGGCTGTCTTTCTCTCACCGAAGTAACCATCAACACCAACTAACCCACTACAGCAATGCTCTCCCATATACTAAATTTTCAAATTTAATAATAAAAAAAATATTGTGTGCTTCAACAGAAAACAACGCTTGTGTTTTGCATGGTTTGTGCAAGTATACATCATTTATTATTGCATGTAGGATGCTTTTCGATCTTGCGCAATACATGTGCACACACTTCAAAGGACTTCTACCATACCTAATGAAAGTCCGTATGAACTTTGGGGTTTGGACTTGGCGCATCATGTTTTTCTACTGCTAATATAATGGCCTCATTATAATTCTCCTGCAGTTGTCCTTCATTTCATTGCACAAAGTGCTGACGTTGAATCAGATGAATCAAAGAACTCGTTAAGCAAAGAACGAATGAAACCATAACCCTGAATATCCCCAACCCCCAGCCCCGAATATGTCTCAGCTCAAGAAATCTTGAACATAGCTACCTTGCTGACCAAATAATTCAGTCAACTGAATAAACAAGCAACTTTCCTTCCTCTCAACAATCCCGAGTGACAATTGGATTGGAAAAATGCTCAAATAGTAGAGTCTGTCTACATTATCCTTGGGCGCGAAAAGTGGAGCGACCTTCTACCAAGCCTACAGTTAACCTTTGTGCAGCTTCCGTAACATGCTTCGACGTGAGAATCAAAGTAGCCGAAAGTCTCCTCAATGTCCATCATCTGAATAACAATAATTGCCACGTGAATATGGAAGGATTGTGATGACCAACGGGCATCCCGTTATATACAATTGTCGACATTAACAATTATTGGCCATTCAGCAACAACAATAAGTATAACAATAACACTAGTTTTCAATGTATGTCAAAAGCTCGGTTCCTTTGGTAACGTCAGCATTAGATTGAACAGCTAGTGTCTTCAGGGTCAGTAATGAAAGAAAGACATTGACGTTCCGTCATGCAAATGCAGGCCTTAGTTGTCTAACATCACGGAGCTATCACGTAGATATCCAAGTTTAACACAAGTTAAGATTTTAGTTAATCAAAAATACGTCTGAGAGGAACTATGAGCAACATTGAGAATAATGACATCAACAGAGTTGTTACTCTAATAATTTATGAAACCTTTATGAAACCGTGTTGAGAATCACAGATTGAAAAAATAGTCGTTCTGTGCAGCACTGAATAAAAAAAGTAATTTGATATACATGTGAGTGCATACATTACTATCGACTTCATGAAATGCAATAGCAATGCAACAGCATGCACGTCTGTTTTCCTCCATCGCGGTCCTGAACTTAGTTCTTCTTTTCTGGATTATCACGTTAATTATCGAGTAACTAGGCCTACCTGAGTGAATTCGATGGTCATCGTAGGTTCCGTTACATCTGCTGCTCATGAATATTTCAATCAAACTTGTAACTACTTTGTTAGCAGGAGCGGAGAAAACATAAGAAAACATTGGTTAGTTTCGTCACGTTAGTTTCGTTTCGATTCAGCAGCAATGCATTGTTTATGGTGAAAAAAAAAAATGTGGGACATTTAGTCGAGATAAGTCGATTACAAAGATACACATGAATCAAAGCCTAGATTTATATCCCATATTAATTCTGATTTCGATGCTTTTTAAATATAAGGTTCCAAAACAATAAAGCTGTATAGTGGAGACATTTATGTCACATTTCTATGTATAAAAACTGTAAAACACAACTGGGTAATGTGAAAATGGCCACTGAAGAAGTACACACTACAAGGCTCTGCGTAGACGCAATATTCTGTATGAAATTGTATTCCCAAGAACAATAGAACCTCCCGAACTTCAATTCTGCATGTTAAAAGTGAATAATATATCTAACTGCTCAATCGTTTATCAATTCTATATATGTAACCCAAATGATTTATAACATTGCACTGACTGACTGATATGATGATTGCGTGTTTTTGTGATGTTTATATGGCTATGGAAAGGCTTTGTGTTGATGATCATATCTGTAATAGCTACACTAATTCTAGAGAATGGTAAATTGAACTTCTCGATTTTTGCGTAGTATATTTTTTATTAATATTGAATAAGTTCCATTTGTTTTGAGCTGGTAAGTTCTTAGCAGTTTTCAGCCTTTTTTTTCTTGCTCAATAAGTTAGGATCTTAATAAGGTGTGTGCATCTGGGGATGTTAAATAAGTTCATTCGAGAATTTAGTATATATTGCGACAGGAATTTATCAAATTTTCACTTTAATGGTTCTGTTAAATCCGTTACATATCTCTTAATGTTTGTTAGTTACGCTACACGTTTGTTTCGTTGAAGAACATTAGATGTCGGAATGACAAGATATTAGCTGTCAACTGGAAAGTGCCTTATAATTGTATTGGGCAAGACTGGCAGGAGTCTTGATAAAGAAAATACACTCACATCTTGCAGGGTATTGGATAAGAGGGAGGAAAATAAATTTGGTTAGTCTCGTCATAATTGATTTCCATTGTTCAGTCTACTTTAACTGTTTGAAATATGTTTTTCGTCTCCACCGTTGTTTCCATGTGCTGAGAAAAAAGGCAAATTTGACATGCTTCAGTGTCCGTGGGACTGTTTAGCTGGACTTCCTGGTAACACCTCGGTACCTAACACTGTTCACTTCCAAACATCCAATTGGAAGTGTCCTTCACGCTCATAACAAACCCTACTATGCATATCCGATTTTCAGTGAACAGGCACCTACCGATATTTCCGAAGAGTTAATGTCCAGGTTGTATCACTACGCTGGGCTCTGCGACCACAAATCCTTACAGTACGGAGCATAAGGATCTGACCTGAGAAGCATGTGGAAAACTCGCCGACAAACAGGAGTGCCCATGCGGCACTGTTTCCTACGACATTGTTAGTGGGAATGAGGATTCGGCCTTCATTATCAATCCCGACACGGGGGCAATACAACTCAATTTGGGTCGCCGCGGAGATTTTCCTGTTGGAAAACCTAGTTTCCGAGAAATAAATGTGGCAGCTAGGAATCAGATCCAACCAGCTGACGGTGGTACCATAATGCCGAGGACAACGGATAGTTGCACCATAAAGATTCACCTCGCTAAGGGCACGGCTGAACACTTATCAAGAACATCGGAAAGAGCGAAGTTACAATTCATCAAAGACGACGAAAACGAGAGGTAACTCCACATATATGGTTGTATTAAGCTGGAGTGACTGGCAACGGAATTGATATTAGCCTAGCTGGACACTAGTATAGGACACTCAGTTCTGGTAAAATACTGTTTGAATTGTCCACAGGAATGATTTTTGCTTCACAAGGAGGTCAATGTTTGGGACTCATTTCCGCATTTTTCGAAGGGATACATCCTGACCTGACCACGACTCATTAATTACGAAATACAACCGAAGGACCAGGACGGGAGGTGAATAGTATACTTTGTATGTTACACTGATTTAGGTTAAACGAATGAACTCACTCCGCAGAGCGGAACTACTGCATATGTAATGACTAATTTAGGACAGAACAGCCAACACGCACAGTAGACGCAGTAGCCACGGCTGATATTTTTCTGACAAATCACAATACCAATTACACCATTTGCTATTTTTAGGCTTGTAAGTGTAAGCGAGACACGACTGTCTAGAGTGAATCTGTAGAAATCGGGTTTTTAAAACTATTTAAAAAAGCCACTCACACCCACTTATCATGGCTCCCGTTGATCTATTCACTGATACATAATGTTACTATTCCCCATCCAGACTGCCAGCTTACCGTCAGAAGTCGGGATTCCTTGGAGAAACTTGATTCACCCGAGCTGGACCAAGTTCTAGTGGCTGAAACAGTTTTACTTTGCAGCAACGCTGTCCCTACCATCTGGAATAACGAATCTGTCTATTGAACTGCTAGCATTCGCAGAGAATTCATCTACGTATTCACCTTCTGCAATGTTTTGGTCGGCAGCGTCGGTGTTAACATTGGAGGAATTGACACGAGTTATGTACCGACATTTCTGTCAACGTTTGTTCATGGCAAGGGTATTCCAATGGTTTTATTTAGGTATAATGAACATACATAGCCTACGTCATAATAGGAGGTTACAAAATCACGAGGCGTACGCCTAGACGTATCCGTGGATTATTTCCACTCGTAAATATTCACTATTTTTCTGAAGAAATGTGTAAAATGACAGGGAAACGACCATTGTTATGTGATTTGAATTTGATTGTAAATTTGATAGTACACTATTGGTTGTGAAAGTCCCGTGCTAAATGGAACATTACAGTTTGTAGGTGTCCTCTCGGGCCGCGGACGGTTCTTCGTACTGTTGTATTATAGCCTATTGGGGGCGCGAGCTACGTACACACAGTACAGTTTTAGCTAGTCAGTTCGATTGAGTCCAGTCTAGTCGAGTGCAGTGAATTCATTTGATACCCTATGCTGGGATTCATACGTGATATTTCAAAGGAATTTCGAGTCAATTGGATCGCACATTTTAAAAAACGAAAACGACCGCGGGTCCCACATTTCATTCCGACTTTGAGACATTGCTATTTTTGGTTGAAGAGAGGAACCGCTACAGTATACGTCGATATGCTAGTGTCATGCGTCTAGTTGTGACAGTGATCGGATCCGGAATCCGGAATTCAGGCCTTTAATGATCAGGAATGTAAGAGTGTGGATCGGACCACGCAGCCTAAGTTTCTCAGCAATTGCCAGATTTCCATTCGTCATTCATCCAAGTTCGTCCCTGGATGATGTTATGGTGTAGTCATGGCGTAGCTCCTAAGACGAAGGAAATTCCCGTGTAGGTCAAATTCCCCTGACTATACCCAATGAAAGGTGATAAGGTCTATAGGCCTAAAGGCGTATTATATCTGAAAACTATTTCTGACAATTATCGATTGCACGTGTGAACAATAGCTCAATGTATCATTTCTAGAAGAACGCCTTGAGCACTACACTTCGTGGGGGGGGAAAAAGAAACGTGAAAAATTTAATGACTAATATTGTCAATTCATGGCCTCCATAAATATAACGTGGCTGAACTTTTCGAATAGTAACCGTTTCATCCTGCACCGTCCATTGAAAAAGCTCTTTTGCATGTAGCTTTGGACATTACACTTTGACTACATATGAAACATTTAGGTTTTCGGAGGCGTATGTCCCAGAATATCATCTTTGTGCAAGGTGTTTTTCTTACATTTACAGAGCGATCGTGTGTTATTCAACCAGCTGTCCCTAACTAACACGGCAGAAGACACCACTGTAGAAAGTAGCAGTCAAATCATGATTAACTTTAGCGCCATCGCCCAGTACAATGAAGACATCGTATTATAAGGATCGCGTCAGTATTTTATATCAGCGGGAGTCCTCGATGATGTTTCGGAGTATATTTCCATTAGTACAAGTGGATTCACAGTGCTGGATGACTCCTCTACTTGGGTAAGTCTAAGACGTCTGATTCTGTCAGAATACGCAATACACCTGGAAATGTGTGATAGTTACATATGTGTTTTGAATTAAACACAACATTTTTAAGAGAGTGAAGGGACAAACTTGCAATTCCACAGTATCGGATGGTGAAGCAGAAGGCAGCGATGTGAGTGAGGCACAGGGGCAACTGTGGGCGTACGGGACCTTCCATGTTGGCTACAGGAGATCTGAAAGTTTTCATTGTATTCCATGTGTTTCATACAGCGCGTTTATGATTGAAGCGCGCAAGAGCTGTCCCTAATTTCGGGAAACTCCGTCGGAATGTTGTGCACAAGTTCAGGCGATTTTGCTTTCGCTCTGTTTCGGAGAATAGGCGCAGCCGATATCATGGCGTCTGTAATAAACGGTAGCATGTTGCTGCTATAAGCCTGAGAGCATGGTCACGGTATCATACTTAATCAGATATTACCAGACGCCAAGAAACATAAACCTAATTAGGGTATTGACAACACAAATGCTGCGATTTCGCTGGTCCCAGCTTGAAGTGTGGGGTTTTGACGGAACGAATTCTGACCCTAATCAACGTTTAAATAAAAAAACAACTTTGGTTAACCAAGTGACTGTGTCACTCTGTCGTTGATCTCAAAGCCAGCGATGATATCGCGCCCTTCTATTTTAGCGAACTATTCTAGGCAGCTAGGAGATCACTAGAAGCAGATGGCTCAGCATAACACAGTTCACATTGCGTGCTCCTTGCCCAACTGAACATAGGTAACCCCCGGGAATCGCGCATTCTCCAAGATCGGACCGGTTTTCGAAAACGATCTTTTGAAACGCATCAACTAATCTGCTAGAAATGATTGAGAGCACTTTTTCAACATAACTATCGGATATATATTGGTTAAATACCCTTCTGCCATTTGTTATTGCTCTTGAAGCCCTTCTGTGCAGGCTCGGTCTGGATTCCAGTGTTTCATAACTGTATATTGTATATGTTTGTACAAAAATTATTCAATGAGGACACTCAAAGTTAGATACACATTCAATGTGATAACATTATCAATCCTCGGATTAATTACTGGGGGTTTTTCGTCATCACCCCGAAAACTGTATGGTCAATAGCGTCTGATGTGACCATCGCCTGTTATGGACTAGAACTGCAAAGGTGCACAATCTGTGTAGCTGTGTACATAGTACGACTCATATATGTAGCCAATGTAGCGTATGGTACGTTCTCAGCTATACAAATGTTAAGGCAGGTTTACGTGGCTATGATAGGCTGCGTATTTTCAAAGCCCTTAACAAAAGCACTCGTCATGATTATAATAATATATCGTTCTATATAACGTTGTTTTTTTTCATTTCGAAGACTTGATCAAAGTGCTCTACATATTACCCCTGATCGTTAGAGGGACTCGTCACACCCGTACCATACGGCACGCCCCTCTTGTTTGTTCTCTCCGACTTACCATTTCAGTACGTCACTCCAACGTGTCCTTCCAGGGGGCTCCGAAATATCAAGCAACCACATACGGCACTCAATACTCGTTACAAGTCACCTAACAAGGTACCCACGTGTGTGGCCTTGCCAAACAGGCAACAACACTGCGGAAAAGTCCTGGGGCTTCCTACGGGCTCCGAACTCGCGATCAATGTTTTGCAGTCTGGAGCTCTGCCGACTTAATTGCCTCTGTCCACAGCCGAACAGTACCGAGTGGGCTCCTATATTTGAACATTGGTCGTGTATAATTCCCGTTCTATTCACAGCTAACATTTTAGAAATGGAACCTGAACTCATGCTATTATGCACACACTATAAAACCCAACGCATTGCGATAAATGTACATCTGGAGGTACTTGCTTTCCTGAACCTCTCATTCACCGACTTTATCATATTTATGTTATATAATATATATATTTTTTTTTTTTCCATATATAAAAGAAAATCAAGTGAGTAAACTGGAAATATCCCTGCAAGCTGGTCACCCTCAGATGCATCAAGTTATCTCAATGCATTGGGTTTCACAGTGTAAGGTTTTGCTCGTGATTGGCGTTTGCTAGTAAGTCCTGGTTGTCCAAAATTCTAACAAGTACCCATTCTGAAAAGGGAAGTGAGGTCCCTAAGCGTGTACCATTAAAGCATTGAACCTTTTCATGGCACTTTCCCACTCAGCATCCCACAGTCCTCACACTCCTTGTTTCCTTGTTCTATTGATTACAGAGTTACCCAGACCCCAAAATCAACATTAGTAGGTTCCGGCCGCGCTGGGTGCTGGATCTCTGCTAATTCACCATGGGCCTCGGATTTAATGAACTACGCATGGACGTTGTGTTGAAGTGTTCCGCAGCCATCAACTCCACTGATAACCCTTTCATGAAGCTAAGTCACTGGCAGGTCATCGACACAGGTAAGGTAATGGGTATATAGATGGTATTAACTGACGGCTGTCTTAGAATATTCGTGACAACCAAACGATTGTGCATTGAAACTTACCCTTCCCTGAGTTTGATCTTATCCACGTTGCGCGCTCTCTACTACTGGGGGAATCGGCGTCTTGCTTAAACGTGGTTTCTCAGTTTTGAGATACGATGTCGTAAACTACACTGCTTTTGAACATATGGAGGTCTCTGTTAAGAGCTCGACTCCGGATGCTATTTTTCATCATCATCTATTGACCGCCCTCCTCCAGTACTGGCTTTGTTTCTTTAATGAATTTGCCTCATTTCTCGTATCTTTCCACGGTCCCTGAAGAACTTGTTGTTGCTGGCGATTTTAGCATCCACGTTGATGATCTAAAACCTGTGACGGGTTGGTTTTTGGGACCTCCTTTGCCTCATTGAACCTGAAACAACATGCTAATGCACTCACTCCCGTCACAACTCTTGATCTTTTAATCTCTCGCAAAACTTCTTATTTTGGTTAGTCTGATGTCCTACAAATTTGTGGCCTACCTTCTGATCAGACCGTCATCCTTTGTTCACTAGACCAAACCGCCCACTCCCTACAGACGTGAGGAAGGTTGCTATCGCACACTTGTATCCATTGACACGAAGTCCTTAGTGACGCTATCCGGGCTTCGCCCTCTATACACAAGCTTCTACCTTACTTACCGTCGCTCGTTGATCAGTACAACACTGTTTTGCGTGAGCTCTTAGACCTATATGCCCCAGAAATTGAAGCTGAAGGTCACATTGCGCCCCGACGCTCCCTGGTACAAATGATATCTTCGCGCCAACAATTTTGCGGCGTACAAGCGCCAGCTTGTGCGTAGGTGGCTTAAATCAAACTTGGATATTGATAAGCGATGCATATTTACTCACTGTAATTAGCTATCAGAGCTTCGAACACAAAGTGGATACCTGTTTTCTTCAACAGCTTAGAGATTGCCATGATTCCAGTTTATTCATTCTGTTTTGACGCAATCTGTAAGCACTAAATCTGAAAAGAGTTCGGCCCTGCTCAAACTTGTTCTAGGGTTCTTGCTGACCAATTTACGGAATTCTTCTCTGAGAAGCTCGAACAAATTCAGTGAATACTCGACAAAACACAGGTAGATAATCAGCCTCAGAATCTACTTCTCCCATGCCATTCGTAGATTCCAAGAAATTCTAGGTAGATGTGGCATCGTATTGTCATGAACTCTGTCCTAAGAAAACTTTCCTTGGACCTCTACCGACATCTCTTTTCATCACTTGCATTGGATGCATTACTCCCGTGGTTACTGACATTGTGAATACTGTCACTTGCTTCAGGGTCATTGCCCATCATTATGAGAACAGTGCTCAGTTGGTGCCCATCCCGAATAAGCATAATTTGGAATATACTTCTTAAAAAAATATCGGCCAGTCTTCTGTCTTTTCTCTCTAAGGTCGTTGGGAGATGCTCATCCGTTCAACTACAAACACTTTCTTTGACTTTACAATTACACTCAAAAATTCCAGTCCGCTTATTCGCCCACTCCACATCATTGAGACTGCGCGCTTCCTAAAATTGCAAATGACCTTCTAAGGGCCTCAGACCACTTCAAGAATCGGTTCTCATTCCTGTTGGATGACCGCTGCGTTTGATACCATTGATCAAAGCATTTTGTTGCATCGCTTGCAATCAGGTTTCGGAATTGGTTGGTACTACTAACTGTCATCAAGTGGTTCTCTTCCTACTTAAATGAAAGAACTCAACTTGTGATTAACGGCTGTGAGTCTCGCCCTCATGCCTGCTTATGGTGTCCCCCAGGAAATCGCTCCTCGTTCCCCGCCTTATACTTTCTACACCCCCTATCAGTGACATCCGTTCACAACCATGTTGACGCACCTGATCTATGCTTATTAAACGCAATTGTACTTTCCTATAATCTGAATCGATCATCGCTATCAGTAGACTTTAACATGCGTATCCAGCTTTCATTTCCGGGCTGCTGTAAATATAGTTTAAAATAAATGACTTAAAGAAACCCAAGTCATTCATATCACCCCCATCATATCAATCACCGCCCAGACACGCGTGAGTACCAACCACTTTTCCTTTCCCCACGCGTTGGGAACTCACTTATTTAGCCTGTCATTCCTGCCAGAAACTTAAAGCTGGTAGGGTATTCCCAAAATTTGGCACAGTTGCCAGAAATATCTTGACCAGGATTCGGCTGACAATCTAGCTCATTCTTTTGTATCAGCGCGTTTAGACTTCTGTAAAAGCTTACTCGCTGGTCTCTCTTTGTCCGAACTTGTAACTCCAGCATATTCAGAATGCAGGGCCGCCAGATTGTCACTTTACTAGCCCTGGCAGCATATCACTCCTCCGGCGCAATCTTCATTGGCTCTCCCAGTTGGCGCTCGAGTTTCCTTCAAGGTTCTGCCTGTCATTTTAAGATTCACAAAGTGATTAACGCAGCTTATCTACAAAAATCTGTAAGGCCTCAATGTTCCTTCCTGTTCGCAATCTTCGTTCTTCCACGCAGAACCTGTTCCCTCACAAAACCCAGAATTCGCACTAAAACCTACGGTGAACGTGCGTTCTCCTGGTTGGGGCCTACTCTCTGGAACGCCCTCCAGAGGAGGTTCGCACTCCCCTAGTATCAGCTTTCCTATCAGAAGCTGAAACTCATCTTTCAATTCATTCCACTCACCATCACCCGCATACTCCCTGATTTTCTTCTCTCTTCTTCGTTGTGAGCGCTTCGAGGCATTCATTAAGCGCTATATAAACACTACTTGTTATTATTATTATGGCTATTATTGGCGATTTTTTGGCACATCGAGCCACAGCCAAGGCAATTACCACATCGCAATTACATGTAGGGCTTCCACATCAGAATATATTAAACGTCTTCGATCTATAGGTTGGTAACGTGCGAAACTCATTCCATAGGGGCACTTTGTGTAGCAGCCAACGGAGCAAGCCAGAAAAATCACATATTCCAACTAATGTGGGTAATTAGTCATTCCAAATCTTGACAATCTTTTGTTCTTGTTTATTCTATTTCGCATAAAGTGGCAGAAATTCCGATTGAAATCCGATTTGTTTAAACTCAAATGAGCCCGTTTTTTTCGATTCCGTAACGCAGCCTACCAGGGTAAACAGTGAAGGCGAGGCCTTCATGGAACGCATATTGCGGACATAAACCAAAAATAATGCAATTAAAAAGTTTTCTTATGAAGTGATAACGAGAACAAATTATCAGAAATTTGGTGACGATTGCACCCACAAAAGAGTGAAATTAACGTGATTGTACGCCTTGCTCCATTAGCTGCTAACACGAAGAGACCCCCATGAAATGGGCTTCGCAGGTGCCATGCTACTTTGTCATAATTAAAGACACTATATAGCTGCACTTTCTGACTTGTTATTCAACATGTTTAAATGAAGGAGGCCTGACATTCCGGATGTTATTTTCGTTCAGGTGTGACTGTTTTAAAACTCAAACACGTGTGTAAATAACTGGGGAGTTGGAGAGATATCACAGGACATTATTGTTGTAGGAGTTTTGTGAAATTATGTTACGGCTTATGGAAATCCGTTGAACAAGTTGACATATGGATTGAAGGAATTCGCCCACCACACCCATGAGACCAACTCGTTGCCCTTATTGAGAAGCACTGACGAATCCACTCAAGAACATACACCTCAATCATAGGGCGGCGCAAGCGGAGGGGGGGGGGGGGGGGCTCGTCACCAAAATTCAGAGTGGGGGGGGTCCGTCCCCCTAGAATTTTGCCAGATGAAATTTGAAAATTAAAACCAACATCGACAATTGAACGATCATTATTTTCTGCGGAACCTGTTTAACTATAGACATAGATTATAACCGCCCTAAATAAATGTGAAACTAGTATCTTTCCTAAGTTCAACACAAGTTGCCGTACCGAACCCGTTGCCGAGCCTGGTCTGCGATATCGCCTTGTAGGCAAATCTGTAATCGAATGGGAAATATTTACATCCGCGTACTAGAATATTCAAGACGGACAATAATCACCGCGGTATCACGGTACAAGGCCACAATACTCGGCACAAAAGTGTGACATTTGAAAAAAAAAAACTAGTCTTAGATAAAACATAAAAAGTGATGCTTGCATGCTGTTCAGTTTATGATGAACATGAAGAAATACCCCACTTACATGTATGTGAAATGGAATTTTATCATTGACGATACTGCGTAATGGCTTTAGGTGTTACGTACGTTTCCCCAATAAAAAAAGGCACCAAAATAGCATGATTTTATACATCGAACTGTATACTGTTAAATTGCTTACAGATATGTTGCGATACAACAGTAACATATTTTAAAAACCGTTATTCCCTGTGTTACAACCACTTCATCATCCAAGGGAAAAAGGTCTTGCGTACGTTTCAAAGCCCACTTTTGTGTGCTTCTAAACGTAACGTAATAACTGTCACTAGGTTGGTCAACTATTGTAAAATGCGAGGGGAAACCACCTACGGAGTCGTCCTAAACTGTAAGTCTGTAAGTCCGATACGCTAACCACGTGACCACTGTGGGTTGGCCAACTGGGGAGGGAAAGGGGCTAACCTGGGTGAGCATAATAAATACTCAGGTCTTCGATCTATGGCACGGAAATTAATTGTAATGATCGAAGAATAGTGTGTGATGAAATACCTTTCCCCGGGCCCTCCATCAGCGGGAATTTGCTGTCTCCAAACCCATCTGATATGCATTATCATTCTCTACATCAATTTTATTATTAACTGCCAATTTGCAGACATGACTCCAGTTTTGATAAACTGGGTTTAAATATAGCTCCAACGTCAAGGAAGTGGTCATTGCGGCCATCTGGGGAGTGTTTAGAAACCCAAAATTTTCATTACGCTCCGCGCCAACCATCGGGCGCTGCTGAGATAGTAATCACACATCAATGAATCAAAAAGTTTGGTCTGCGTTCCCCCCCCCCCCACCCCTAAATGTGAGGATTCCGCCGCCATGCCCCAATGCCGGAAATTTTCAATAAGCAAGAGACGCCTCATTAGGAACCTTATCAACAGTTTTCGGAAAGTTCTAGGAAAAAAAAATTATATCAACAGCACTTGCCGCTCGTCAACTACACTAGTAACATCTTCCTAAATTCTAAGAAATTAGTCAAACACGGACGATTTTCCTAAAGCCCATTGCTTGAGAGAACCCGCCCGCCGAATAGGACTATACTCATTGAAAAAAATCCGATAAGATGATCCCCGAAGGGGATTCAAACACCTTGCGGACAACACTAGTAAGATCATGCCGTGTAATTACAAGGAAAGAGACCCGGTGCCTTTCTGAACATTGGATTGAAAACATTTGCCACCTTCTTGCAAGGCTTTATTGAACATAATTGCTAATGGTGGAACAGACACTGGTTGGCAAAAGATTTCAACAAGAAGGGATAAACTCCATCGGGACAGGAGACTTACAACTTTTGAGACTTCACAGTTTTCCCTCTATCATCATCAGACGAACATTACATATTACCAATAGTATATGAGGCACCCCTACGCAAGAACGGTCATGTGAAATTATCCAAGTTTTCCTGAAGAGAATAACGACGAAAAAGACTATTAGGAAGCAGCCATCAACTGAATTATATATGGTTGCATTACATAATCGGACCACTACAGTGGACCAATGATGTCTTTCACTTCTGTTCCCACCCTAACATTAATAGAAGAACGCAACCAGGAATATCATTTTATATATTGAGTCAATCTGCGTCTCAAAAATCGGGAGCTTAGCACCTGAAACTAAACGTTTGCCTAGCCACTGGTGAATTTTGAAACGATTAACTCAGACAAAGAACCAGCTAGAACTATTAATAACAGTCGCCAAGTGTGCTTACCTTTCATTGCGCCAGAACACCTCGCTTATCATCCAAGGAAGGCATTGTTCTTTGTGGACGATTTCGGCCAAGGAAACGTTAACTTCCATTAACTCGTTAACTTTTCCAACGAAACCCGTCCATAGTCATGCCAATGCATAAGAAATGTAACAAATCTACCTTCACTCAAAACCCAGAAATGCCATCCCAATCGCCCTCCGAGAAACAAGGAATTGGAACGAGCTCAATGCTCTTAGTAATATTGACAGAACAATCCAATCAAGCCTATTTCGTGAACCACTTTGCAAAACCACGCGGTAACCAATACTCTACATTATTCCACGGAACCTGGATCATACTCAGCCTACAAATTTTGTAACACAATTTATTTTCGAAACGAAATTGTCGACCTACTCCTAGGCCTTTCGTCAGCGTATGACAGACCACTGAGGTAAAATACAACAGCACGTATACACAATGTGTTGATGGCAGCGGAACATTATTGATCCATAGAACTCGTAATGCTTCGGTGGCCCTACAGCTTTATTGCCGACCCGGTGACGTGCGTAATTGATATTTAAAGACCACAAATAATTTCCTTCCTTCCTCCCTCACTTTACGTTGATCGTTCATTAAATAGAACTCGAATCAATAATTATACACTACACTCCAGGTTATCTATGAGGATTGGGCGAAGTTGCAGCGCGAGCGACTGGGTGACGATGCATTGTGTCGTATCGTCTGCTAATGATTATTGATCTGTAACCTAAATCTGGTTACCATTTTCACCTACATACTCTCTCAGTAGCGCAGACAATTACACTGGAATAAATAAATCACATTGTTGGCGTCACCGTAAGGCTCGTGGGCTTTAGAGTAATGTTACTGTTGGTGAGATGGATAGGGCTGCCAGCCGTGATATGTTTGCAAATTTTGGCATCGGGGGCTTCATACAAGGTGTTGTTTTACCCCCGTCGGTGTCTCCCTTGTCGACAGGAATCTGGATGAGGTGAGGAGAGCCACTTAGATTGGGGTTGGCCGGTGGGCCACGCCTGGGGTGTTGAACAACTATTAGAGGGTGTTTTCGCCTTTAGACTGGCGAATTCCTTCTTGAAGGGTAGCGGGTAAGAGATTTGACCGCGGGGTCACGTCGGCACCAGAGAATCAGTTGCGGGTCTCCTTCGCGCGTTTCTGTTAGGAGATCAGAGCGGTTTTTCTTGGCAATCTTAATTGATGGCGCTATCGATTGCAATATGGGATAGCCTTCTTAGGGGAAAAAACAGCGAGGGTGGACAGTTGGGTTTGATAATCCTCAGGTCAAACAAGGCGTTTCACTTAACATTGGCTGTAGGACACTTGACTTCCTTGAGGCTCAATGGATGTTCCTGTCAAGGGAGGAATTGGTGGGTATCATGACCTTATAATGGACTGAACTACTGGTCCTTCCGAGGTGACTGCACACCTTAAACATCTAGAAAGGATATGGGAATAGCAGACGCCTTCACTTGTTCAACTTATGGTAGGGTGATTATTATTGACATGTCTCAGGAAGATCGTTACTTTCATACTCGTTCTATAGTAATCAGAACTTTGGTTCGCTGCAGCCGCACTTGTACCTATTCCCTTGTGGGGTTACAACACTCTTTCATCACCCGTGGAAAAAGGTCTTGCGTACGTTTTCAAAGGCACCACTTTTGGTGTCTTCTAAACGTACGTTAACTTTTCACTTTAGTTGTCAACTCTTGTAAACTGCGAGGAAACCACCTACGGGATTCGTCCTAAACCCGTAATCTGCAAGTCCGACATACGCTAACCACGTGACGACTGTGGGATGGCCTTGGCGGGGAAAGGGCTACCCTGGGTGAGCATCATAACTGCTCAGGGTCCCCTCGCTTCATGGCACTGGAATTCATTGTAATGAGCGAAGAAGTGTTGGTGTGACATCCTTTCCCGGCTCTCCCTCAGGCGGAATTTGGCTGTCTCCAAACCCTCGATATGCATTATCATTCTTCTAACATCCTTTTAGTATTCACTGGCATTTGCAGACATGCTCCATTTATATAACTGGGTCAATATATTCTCACACGACGCTCAGGAAGTTCATTTCCGGCCATCTGGGAGGTTTTTTACAACCCAAATTTTCCATTTTCACACACGCTCCGCGCCAACCAATAGTGGCGCTCCGCTGTGATAGTATCACACATCAAGTCATCAAATTTGGTCGCGTTCCCCCCCCCCCCCCCCTAAATTTGTAGGCTTTCCGCCGGCCACTGCCCTCAATGCGAACTTTCAATTCAAGCAAGAGATGAGTACGCTCATTAGAAACCTTATCACAAAAGTTTTTCGGAATCTATGAAAATTATATCACAGCTTCCGCTGTCAACTCCACTAGTAACAACTCATCTCCCTAAATTCGAAGAAATTAATTCCACACACGGCGGACGATTTTTCCTAAAGCCATTCTGCTAACCCCGAATTAGACTATACTCATCGAAAAAATCGATAATCTGATCCCGAATATGTATTCCAACCCCTTGCGACAACACTAGTAGACTCCATCACTACTGGCCTGTCATTACAAGGGAAAGACCGGTTGCCTTTCTGAAATTGGGAACTTTGCACCTTCTTGCAAGGCTTTATTTGAACATACTTGCTAATGGAACAGACAACTGGTCTGCAAAGATTTCAACAAGAAGGATAACTTCCTCGGGACCAGGACCGCCTACCACTTTTGAGCTTCAACAGTTTCTCCTCTATCACATCACGACGATACATACTATATTACCAATAGTCTTCTTAGGCAAAACACCTACCGCAAGGTCATTGAATTCTCAATTTTCCTCCTGAGAGAATAACGACGAAAAAGAGCTATATGACCGCTAGGCCATCAACTTAAATACTGGTTGCATAACCTACCTGAATTCGGACCTACTGCAGTGGACCAATGATGTCCTTTCACTTCTTCTGACTTCCCCCTAACATAAATAGAAGAAACGCAACGGAATATCCTTTATAATTTGAGGCAATCTGCGTCCTCGAATCGAGCTTAGCACCGAAACAACTTTTGCCTAGAGCCACTTGTGCATTTTTTTGAAAACGATCTACATCCGATCAAAGACCATATACGAACGATAAAGTCCGCCAAAGATTGTTTCTTACATTTCAGGCCAGAAACACCTCGCTTCTCATCCAAGAAGGCCATTTGTTCTTTGTGCGTCGCTTTCTTCCAAGAGACTGAACTTCAATTAACTCGTTAACTTTTCCAACGAAACCTTCCAGGCTTCTTTCAAATTTTCATAACGAAATTAGACCAAATTCTACATTACGCCAAAACACTCCCGAAGGTCCCATCCAGATCGGCCCTCGAAAACAAGGAATTGGAACGAGCTCAATGCCTGCTTTGTAATGTACAGAACAAACACATCGAAGGGCCATATTATCGTGACCACTTGCACCAAGCTAACCAAACCTCTACATATCCACTGAACCTGGACAACACTCAGCCACAAACATTTTTGTAACACAATTAGTTCGAAAACGAAATTTTTCACCTCTCCTACGAGGCCTTCGTCAATCGTATTTATGACTAGACACTGAGGTAATACAACCACGTATACACAAGTGTGGTGTGATGCAGCGAAACAATTATTGATTACTATAGAACGAGGTAAATGCTTGAGTGGGCCTATATCTTCATTCAACACGGTGACGTGCGTATTGATTTTAAAGACCAAAATAATTTCCTCACGTTTACGTTGATCGTCAGTAGCGAAACCCGAAATCAATCTTATACACTCTCCGGTTATCTAATGAGTGATTGGCGAAGTTGAAGCGCTGAGCGACTGGGTGACCATAAATGCATTGTGGCGTATCGTCCTGCTAATGATTATTGACTCTTAACCTAAATCTGGTAACCAGTTTCACCTCCATACTCTCAGTGCGGCGACATTACACTGGAATAATCAATCACATTTTGGCGTCACAGTGTAAGGTCGGGGCTTTATAGTAATGTTACGGTTGGTGAGATGTATAGGGCTGCCAGCCGTGATATGTTTGCAAATTTGGCAGCGGGGCTTCATAAAAGGTTGTACCTCGTGTCTCCTGGTTCGGACAGGGTAATTCTGGATGAGGTGAGGTTGAGGAGTGCACTTAGAGGGGGGGTGGCCGGTGGCCCACGCTGGGGGTTGGTGAACAATACTTAGGGTGGTGGTCCTCTTTAAGACGGGCGAAGTCCTTCTTGAGGGTACGGGTAAGAGATTTGTGACCGCGGGGTCAACGTCACAACCAGAGGAATCGAGTGCTGGTCTCCTCGGCGTTGTATGTTAGGAGATCAGAGCGGTTTTTCTTAGAAGCCTTATTGATGGCTCGATCGATTGCAGATATGGGATAGCCATTTAGAAAAAAAACAGCGAGGGTGGACAGTTGGGTTTGATAATCCTCAGGGTCCAGACCAAGGCGTTGCAATCTTAAGCATTGGCGTAGACAACTGACTTCTTGAGGCTCAAGGGCGAGGTACTGTCCAAAGGGAGAATTGGTGGTTTGGTTATAAGTGACCTTATAATGGACTGAAATAATGATACTCGAGGATGACTGCACCGTAACATCTAGAAAGGGTATGGTAATGGCAGACGCTTCACTTGTAAACTTAATGGTAGAGGTGATTATTATGACATGTCTTCAGGAAAGAATAGTTACTTCATTACTCGTTCTAAGTTAATCAGAAATTTCTTTCGAGCAGCAACGCACTTGGATATAATTCCCTGATGTATTTTTTACCTCAGGTCTAGTCATAGGACGACGAAGGCCCTGAAGGGTGAAAATTTCGTTTTTGAAATATTTTGTACTACAATAATAACCCGTCATCAGGCTTCTTTTTGGAGGACGCTCACTTTTATGTTCAGCACTTGTAGTACACATGGAACTCATCAAAATTAAAATAATCTCGGGGGGTCGAAACCAGGTAGTTGAATCAAATTACAGCGCCAAGCTGCAGATTGAAGTAATGGGTCATAGACATCGGGGAACACTTTTTGAGGAAATACCCGATTAAAAAAATCTTGCAGGTGAAGCATTTAAGTTATTCAACTGTCCTTTCAAAGGAACAGCTTTCACTTATGCGACACTTCGATGCCAGAAGCTTTCTATACAACTAATCAGGGAACATCATCAGGACGAAGTGACGAGGCTGGAATTTGGACGCATCGTCAACCAGGTGGTCATCTAAGACATTAATAATTCATTGGACTTTTCTCTGATGGAAAATTGTTGTTGGACGTTGGTAAAAATGAATTGAGCTTGGCTTTTCACGTCCCGATGTATTTGCATGATAGGGATAACGAATGGTTCCTGTGTAATTTAAGGCGTGAGGGCTTGCGCTCGTTTATGAGAAGTCGCTCTACTTTTTTTTTACAGATTAACACACGATTTCATTTGAGTTTTCAAAATGAGGGATTCATTGCGAGTGGTTGAAAATGGACTTTACAATTGCTCATCTTGTTCAAGTTTGGCGACCAGAAGCTTTTATTCATTATCAGTCATTGTGTCTACATCAGAGCTTGTGATATTCTTATTGAGGATACTAATCGTAATAATGTTTCATGTTGGTCATACGCATGCTTCGTGATTTTTCTTATCAAGAATTATAAATTAGATTCATTTGAGATTTAAAAGCTAATATTCATTTTTGCAAAAAAATGTGTTAGTAATATAAACATCAGCGTATATGTTACGAATATAGAATTCATTAGCCTCCTTATTGTCACTAATTATTGTTTCATTCATCATGTGACAGGTTTCCGAAGTGGCAACAACAACTCATTGGATAGCACGCTGACAATCGTCGCTAACATTACGGTTAGGCAACATCAGCGCGGTGGAAATTGGCGCAAGATTGGTTCTGTGTGGCATATTCCTCAGCAATGAACTGGTCACTTCAGAACAAATTCAATTACAGCGCTGCGGGACCTACCCGAGAATTGGTAATGTCATTTTACGAGGTTCATCCGATTATAGTCAATGGCAGCTGAAGGCCTACGTGATTGTGCAGTATGACATGCCCTGTGATTTTGATCCCCTAGTGTCAATAATACGGAAAGGCCTTAGATATATTTCATATCTGGATATTAGACTTGCAGATTCGACATGTCACAATTATTTATGCAATAACTTGCTCAATTGCAGGGTTGTAGAGTATGCTTTCGACACTTGTTGTCGACTCGAAGAGATTCAAGCCTTTCAAGTTATTCAAACCGGGTACTTGTTCACAGTCATCCGACCCAGCGGTGGATTTCTGTCCCATCCACGGGAACCAAGTGGTGATCGGTGGCCCAGCTAGTTTCCTCCTGAGTTGTGCGATCCAGAGGAGTACCACTTCATCGCTTTCACGACTTTGGAATGCCAGCAATGGATAACGGAGAACCGGCGATTGATGGAAATTGCTCAGCTAAAATGTCTTTAGGGGAGAGAACATGCCACTTGTGACTGAGGTTTCGACCAATTATTCACAGGACGTAAGTATCAGTTTTCAACTACGATTGCGCCCTAGCCAGTGAGGTGAAAACCAGTGATAGTGTGGAAGTTATCCTCTACTGAATTCAGGAATTTCAGTTCGACATGGATAATTATTATTTCGGGATTGGGGTCTTCTAACTAACAAACGGAACGGTCCAATATGTTATCTAAAAATCATCCTGACTGAGCGGATAGATAATAGTAATAATACAAAAATACCAAAATGAAAAAATAAATACAATACATAATATCACCTGGGCAGGTCACAACACCAAATTCACAGCGCAGCTGTCCAAACTCAGTCTCATCTCGTCGCGTAATATACGATTCCGCGATCCGACCTGGAGACGTCCTCGTCTGCAGTCGCTATGCGATCGGTGACCTACGATTCCGCGACTCTGACACTTCGTCCGTCCAGATCGCTAAAGCCGCGGCGACGACCCTCAGAGATGTCCCTTCTCACAAGATGAGCGGAAACACACTCGCCCGTAATTTTAGAAGTAGATATTACAGTTACCGATTTCAGGGAAACAGACTGGGGTACGTAACGAATCAGAACCGCCCCACCGCCGAGTGTCAACAACAGGCTGGTAATTTGCCACCCCATCGTCAGACGTTGCCCCGACGGGGATTTTTGGACAACGCCGCGAACTGGATAAAGGTTAATGTTCTGGGAATACAGGATAAATCGACAGTAACACACAGCGGTTTAAACTTAAGGGGGGCTTTTTTTTTGGGGGGGGGGGGGGGGGGGGGGGGGGGGGGGGGGGGGGGGGGGGGGGGGGGTTTTTTTGACTTCGTTGCACCACAGCTGGATTTTTAATCACATAATGACTTTGGTTAGTGCCACACAGGCTCGATTTAGTCACACAAACTGAAGGGCCACACAGGCGTAACGTAAAACTTGGCCACAGGCCTTTGAAGTAAGATAAGAAGACAACTAACGGGGACGCCTTGGTGTCTGCAACACGCCCAAGCAGGATTCCACACCCTAAAACTGGGATCGCTCACTAGCAGAGATCTGCCTTGTACGGAATGAGTTTCTAGAATGACTAGCATATAGAACTCTCGCGCAACCAACGCCAAACTTACATCGGGATCATACCCTAGTGACCTTACACAATGCCTCAATTCAATGCAGCTCTTTCATATGCTATAAACACCAGAGACAAGCCGGGATTAGAATAAATCGACCGCATACGCCATGGTCTACAATTCAAAACCAGCTCACCTAGGTGCAGTGCCCCATGCAAGCAAGCAACGCTCTTGATCACCTTTGATGGCGCGTACCAAAACCCAAATGAGCCCCTACGCGAAAAAGGATATAAAAACGTTCTGGTTAATTTGAACAAAAAATGTTAGCTTGAATCGAAAAATCGTCATACATTTCTCCTTGTTCGGGGTAGGTGCCCCCGCGGATTCGACTTATCGTAAAAAATTTTTGGGTTTGTTGTATATATAATTCCTTTTCTTTTTTGTGCCACAAAACAGGATGGACAGGTTACTAACAAAGTTTCGATTTCGGACAAGTCTCCACTTTGGAGTGAATCAGGAAAATGTACAGAAAACACTATCAAGCTATCTTTGAATTCCGTGATTCTGGCTGAACGTCACAGGTAGGATACGTGTCTGTATGTTGCTGTTTTCGCGCATACACGAAAGCTATTGTTTGAGGTTTTCAGTACCATTATTACAACCTTGGTTAATTGAAGGTTGCCGGAATGTTATTACCTGGACACCATTCCTCTCACGTGTGCACAAGAAGCAGGTGGACGATGTCCAGAATGAAATGGTACAGTGGAGATTGCCCTGGTGTCCTTTGCCGGACGTATCTATCTCAGCACAGGATGTTGCTTCTTCATGATTTAAAAGTAAAATTTTAAAATGTTGCTTCTGAACTCTCCTACCAGGCGCAACATGGGTTGCCAAACATGGGTTGCCAACAATTCATGATCAGAATTGATCTGAGCGGATTGAGTTTGCGTTGGACTTTGCTGAGTTGAATTGATTTATCTGAATGTCTGTGCATCAAGCAATAATATTTGAAATATATAATTGAATTATGTAGGCCCTTCAACATCTCACTAATGGATAAGTCATTTCTCTACAGTGTTCGCACGGCTAATGAAAGCCGCGGGTGTAAATTCAATCGTTGAGGTAGATAAAGATATGGACGGACAGACAAAAAGGCGACGAAAGAGCGATAAGTACGGACGGACACGTCGATCGACCCATCGAACACAGTTATCAAGGAATATCAAGGGGTTAACGTAGATGCACTTTCGTATCAATCAACGCTGTAGAATGGAGTCACACAGGTATGCGACGTGACGGCCTGGACGTCGTGGCGGGAAATTCGATATCAGAAGAAAACGAGGCCGCGGTATGATGTTATTGAAGTCTCATATCATTCCAGTTGTATCGTTTATCCGTCGGAGAATAAAGCACAAGTAAGGGTATTGGCTTTAAGCACCGGATCCTCTCGTGGCGATTCAACTCGTGATTCAATTTTTCACAACATTGCATCGATATAACACGATTCTCTGGCTAGAGAGAAACGTGAAATTCACTTGCAAAAACTCCTTCCTCTTCATGAACCGCGTCTTGAATCGAAGTCCGGCGGGCTTAGTACCATGATAATCATATTGAATTAAAATATTGTTCAATATACTTTCAAGGGCGCAGTTGCTTTTTTTCGTGGCGGGGGAGGCGGTCACCGGAAAACAGATCCCCGGACTCTCGTGGTATAGCTGTTGTTTGTGCTTAAATTGTCACCGGATGTATATGCTAATTTTAACAATCTAATGTGGGGAAACGAAAAATCGCAACAGTTTACTTTTACTATTATCTCTGCCGTGATTACTCAAGGTTTACTCCAAACTCGTCTGGTCCGGGCTGAATCCTCAATCTCATAATTTCGAAGGCATTCCTCGTCCCCTGCCAACCCCCTCCCCTCCTCCTTCTTTCCAGAGTTTGGCACACTGTTTTGGCATCTCTATGAAGAACATTTTAAACAGGAATGGTAATGTTTAGATCGTACAAATTCAGCGACTGAACAGTCAAGGGGTTAGTCGAATTATAGTCAGAATTAGAATTAGCGTTATTCAATGAGGCGAATTATTGTTAATAGTGTACATTGGCTCAATTTCAAATAATATCTGCCTATATTTTTCCTCTCCCGCGAAAAAATGGTTCTATCAACGATATTAATGGAATTGGGAGTCCAAAGCTCCCACTTCCTGTTTCGTGCCCTATGTAAATTGAATCGACATTTGGAGTATCAATAGAACTGAGGATAAAAATATTATTTATTAGAGCTATTTGAAGTTTATGACCCCCCCCCCCCCCCCCCCGCGTTCGAGCTTTACGTTCATTGAATAGGGGAACAATTGATTGCTCTCTCCTTTTGTATTTCAATATCGATTCTACTGCAAGGCTGCTATTTAAATCGGATTGTATTTTGTATCCTGCTTCGATAATTTCCAATAGGGAAATTCGACCCGTAAGAATAGATAACATTTGAACTTCGTTAGTACGTTTCACTCATACAGAAGATACCTGCATATCTAAAATATCGCCATTTTTAAGGCTATGGTAGATTCCCCCCCCCCCGGGAGGAACGCAGGTCAGCCTAACAGTTCAAATATGATTTAGGAAGTCCACTTTTTTTCATTTCTTCTTTTCACTAGCCCATAGGCCTATAGCTGAAAAATTATGACCACATTACCAAGTTCACAGTTAGAAGTGCTCATGTTAAGTAGGCAGAGAGTATTAACAAGCAGCTCGCTCATACGACTACTGTAGTGCATCAATCCCCAATCGTCAGCACCCACGAAAATTTAACCTATTCGCTCCATTATTTGATATATATTTGTAGGACGTACTGTCCGCAGGAGGAGCCATTTCGCGTCAAAGAACAGAGGGGATTTTCAAACTGTTTGCCATTCCATCTAATTTTCAGTTGTGAGCTGGGCCACTGCAACAGTGTTTTTGTCCTCTCGAGTCTGAAGTACAGAAATTAACCATCTTCGTTATGTATCGTGTTACTTTACCGTGGATTTATTACCCAATGTGACAACCGTGAAATCATGTACAATCCTCGACTGTTGTTAAAGCCGCTCTGTAACACAGCAACGCCAAAAGCTTTATTGCGAACCCCCCAACAATTTTATCAGGCCGATTACAGCTAGTTCATATCAATATACATTCAAATAGGTAACTATGCGAGCGAAACCAGCTCAACATTTCAGGGCGTTTACGACAGACTGTCTCGCTGGAACATTTTTCCAAAGCTGTCTGCTGGATCAAATCTACAGTGACGCGAATAACCGAAAACTGGTCTTTGTCGGACGTTTTGGCTGACTACAATTATAAGCTCTCTCTATGGCGAGGCCCGCTTGAGAAAGAATTGAACGAAGCTATTCAGTTTTCAGTCTGCTTAAATTGAACTTGACCAGATTATCACAACCCCATTGGTCACGATAAGAGGGTTTTGGTTAAGAAGGGTAGTAGTTTGGCCCTGCGCTTGGGGATTCTTAGAAGGGTGATGAAAACCATTTGGCAGGCTAGTGTCAATCAGCGGAAAGAGAAAACTGTGCAAGAAATGGCTTGAGAAGAGAAGAAACACGGTGTGGGGAGACTCACAGATCCTGAGGCACTTCCTGCATTGATGGGAATGACTGAGGATGTAAATCCATGAACACGCAGCAATCGCCCCGATCAGCGAGAAATTCAGCGATCCAGCAGATCCGAGAAGGTGGATACCACAATTAGGATTGGCCAGGAGCCCACGATGCCAGATACAGCAAAGACTTTAGTCTGTCTATCGATTACCCTAGACTCTCACCAGATATGTCCACAGAAAGTTTACCATACTAGGTAGCATAAGCTGGGGAGGTCACCAGTTGACCCGCTTCGGGGACAGGGGACAAATGGGCTAAGCTTCCAGAAGGAGGGAAGTGCCAGAAGAGAGGACAGTTTAAAAGCTTGTTTAAGATGGGATCAGTTCGAGGCACTTGTGCTTAAGAACGATAGGACAGGAACCTGTCGCAGGCCTGGACATATATACATAAATTCCAGGGGGCTGTGAATCATTTTGAGACGACAAAGAATTTTTCGGAGACCAATTCTTATTACTGTATTCATCAGATTGTACCAGAGGCGGCGCCATGCGGTCGTGGAGTTGCTCTGGTCTCCGACTGGTGAACAATCGATTTTCGGCAGTGCTCAATGTTGATACTGATCTTGGGGAGGGGTCTAAGGTTTCCCCCTCCCCTTTGGGAATGGGTGCCAACCTGAACCCCTTCAGACGCAAAATGGTGCTGTACGATATTCTAGCATGAATACATATTAAAAATATTCTTTTTTCTGTCAACATATTTTCCCGACTACGTAACTGTGTTGTTATAATCAGTTGTGTGTGTGTATGCAATATGTTTAGGTTATATATAAGATTATAGATTGCTGTGCGAGGGATATGAGTTATGGCACGTGATTTCTCAAACTTAAATTCACCATAAGTTGGCGGGGACAGGACAGATGAGGATGATGGCATTAACATCATGGTTTGCATAGCCCAGAGCTGATAACGATATTTAATAAGTTGTCCGATGGGGCTGAAACTTAGACACATGACCATATAGTTAGATAAATTTCCCTGCACTCCCGGTACGTGCGCAACGAACCTTTTTTCCTACCGATTGCCTCCCGCGTTTATCCGCTTTGCTCCCCGACGGGGGGGGGGGGGGGGGGGGGGATAAGGGGGGGATGGGGGAGGGGGGAGGCGGGGAGGGGGGGGGGGGAGGGGGACGAGGCTCGCTGGCGCCGTCTCGGCACTGTAAGTCATCTTTTCGAATGTAGTTACAGGAAGGTAGAATATATCGTAATGATTTAGTGTGAGGCTTCCTATTCCAGAATGCACATCGGATGCCCCAATTAGGGCAAAACTGCAGTGCTGTGGACTCAAACATTTTAGAGTCAGATGTCGTAGGCTAGCGTTTCCAGCGAAAAAGCGACGGCGAATTTGCATGACGCGACAAAATATCGTAATGTGCAGAACAACTCGATATGTCGGAATCACATACTTCAATATTATATCAATTTATTTGGACGGAAAAATTGACGTGAAATATACCATTTGGTTTCGATTTATCCAAATTGCTGGTTGCAGTAAAGTGTTGACAAAGATGTAGTTTATTGACGACAACCATCTTGAACATAAGCACCAAAACCGTCTACCTTGTCACTCCAGATTTCGAGATTTGCATCTTGGTAGACGATTGTGAAAAATAAGGCCAAATTTTAATTATGCGGCATATAAAACTAAAGTAGCCACGCTACGTGAACAGAGCCTTTTGTGTAAATACCAACTTTCACAGCTAGCTGAAATAGCTGGGGTCACTGACAACGAACTTATGTGATGAGATTGGCTATTATGTTCGTCGGTCTGGACGGTTAGTTTGTGTGACAGCCCCTATTTTTGCGACGGTAACAGAAAAAACTAGAGGTCGGTAGGCTAGTACATCAGCAATAATTTCACTCTAACTCGAGTGGAGACCGCTTGTGGTTTGGTCGGCCCGGACCGACTTCTGAATTTTCAACAGGGGGTGTCACCCCCCCATATTTACGCCCCTGTCTGTCAGGTCCCACTGGCTTTCCTGTGATTGATGCAAAGAACGTTTCCGTACTCTACGTGAATTGATGGGAAGCATAGGAATGTCACCACGAGGATACTAGTTTGGGATCTGACGCTCCATATTCTAGAGTAGAATTGGGAGCGAACATCTCAAGCAAAAGTGTTTGCCTTGCAGTGTGGGTAAGCTGATAGGGACCCCCGTCCGAATTCTGCAGAGTAGAAAAGAAGAATTACAGAAGTTATATGTACCAAAAATAAAAAAAACCCCACTTCTCCGGGTGCTCCAGAAAGAATCGGGATTGGAATTGGTAAGTTGTGATCATGTACCTTGTCTAGAAAGTGTTGTTCAGACTGGTCAATAAAACCGGGAGCATTGGTTCCGAGCATGGGCGCCGGAGACTTTTTTCTTCGAGTGGCGGGGGCAGCCCTTGGAAAGGGCACTAGGAAGAAGGGGGATTCACCCCAAAGTCGCTTGCTCACTTATGCAATTTCTTAAATTGCATATTTCGAATGTTAATTTTTACCAACAATGTGGCATTAAACTATCAATAGACTCAACCTCCTTTTCCTTCTTATTAGCGCCTACATACAAATTTTCCGTTTTTCCCCCGGGCGCTCTCCTTCCATTGGCTGGAGCTTGGAAGGTATTTTACCATGGCACCGGATGGCAAATCACCTCCTAAATTGTCATGACCCCATTACCGTGTCTCCCATAAGGCTACCCTACGATTTCATTTTTTTTTTTTTTTTTCTGCTCAATCTTTCTTTAAAATTAGTATTATATTTTCCCTCCCGAAATTTCACATTCCCACGAAATTTGGGTCGATTTTTTCAGAAAAATTTATCACACCACTGACTTCCCCCCCTCTATCAATGATGATAATTTTTTTATTAAAACTTTTAATTGCTAACAAATGAGCTATACTCAAGAGCCTCATAACTATTTCTTGCAGCAGAGTGAAACTGAATCAGTTTACCGGCATATGAAGGGTTAAAACTCGCTAGCGCTGTGCATAGTATCGGCATGGACGTCATAATGGGCCGTTTCACAAGCAACACGGCCGACACAGGGAAAAAATGGCTCCCCGTGCATTGCTGGAAACATCTAAGGTACATATTTGCCCCATCATTTGCTCATTGTACAATTGTTGCACAGGCCGGCTAATAGCAATAATCAGATAGTATTTTCAGGAAAAGGGCGGGCCCCCAAAAAACCAAAACCCCCCCGGTGGCCCCGCTGCCCCCGCTGCCGCCGCTGCCCCGCAGCGGAAGGGCAGGGGGGTCAGCTGCCCCCGCTGCCCCCGTGGGTTCGGCGGCCCCTGGTTCCGAGCCGAAACACAGGCTGATCTGGTATCAGGGGACTCAGAAGCCAACGAAGCCTTGAACGATTGGTTCTGTTGAACTGCCTCGCTTATATTCTGCTGTAACACTTTTGAGAATTGGAGCGTCCTTGTTTGAGAGAAGATGGGACAGAAGCATTTATCCCATACAAGATCCTTCTGAGATGTATTCAGCAGTTTGAGTGGGGCATTACTGAAGCAGGTGACCAGGGAACAGAGCCAAGTCTCGTCTGAAGAAGACACGCTTGCGAGATAGCGGAGAGGAGCAGCAGGTTGGGGACTACATGAGTAAGAGAGATCAGACAGTGGTCTGACCGGCACCGTCAAGGGGGAAAGGACTAGAGGTGTCTGATAGATTGAAGGGTGAAAAGTCAGAAGCAAATTCAATGTATAGGCACATTCTCCCTCGCGGTCGGGCACCCGTGTAGGTTCACAGATACGTTGTTCAAGGTGGAGATGATAGAAAAGGCTCCTTCCTGCTGCCAGCAGCATAAGGGTGTAGGTTAGTGAAAGGGAACATCCAGTCAGATTGTGGGCATTGAAGTATCCGAGTGAGCAAATCCTCGCAGTAGGAGAGGAAGGAAATGATACGTACAAGACAAGAGAAAGATGCTGCGAAGATGGACCACGAGCGGAGAGTTGGAACCTGTAGAGGAACGACATATTTATTTCTAACTGCCTTGGATGTACTTGAGCCAGAGGAGTTGGAGTGAGAGTTACATATTTCTAAGTCTGAAGACGATTAGCTTGCACATCGCAGAGCACGAAAAAACCACCCCACCAAGAAGGAAGAAGCAGGTAGAAGCTCATACCAAGGACATTTGAGATGTGGGGAGATTTCATCTGAGCCCGAGTGAATCCGAGGGCTAATCTTGGTTTCAGCTAAGAAAGTCAATTGGGCCTTGTTCTTCATAAGGTACTGGTGGACTTAGTTCAGGTTAGAAGAAAAATCCACAGATGTACGGAAGGGGACAGTGAAAGGGTAAACAGCAGGTGCCGCGTTTGGAGGAAGCTTTTCATATATATAGGTAGTGAGAGATGATGGCTCAGCACCATCAAGAGGTTAGTGCAACAGGGCATAACGATGACACAACCCGAGAATGCAACTGACCTCGAAAGGGCGCTCAAAACTGTATACTAGGAGCAGCTCCAGGCTCGACCTGGCACAGTTGGACGCTTGCGATTGTCCTCCAGTGTTAAGGCAGCCTCATGGTTCCGCCTCTGTACTATCGCGGAAGCCTTCAGCACACCTCCACCTTATCCTGGAATTAAGTTTAGCCCTGCTGGACCCACCACCCTAGAGGCACGTAACCTTCCAGAAGAAAAAGGAATAGAACCGAGATCTCCTCCCCCGATCAACTACCAACAAGGAACCCTGTTTCATCCTCCATCAGATTACACTGTAGCGACAACAATAATTGCCCGAAGGGTATGATTTCTTGTTAATCGCGCAATCAGCCTTCGTCTTCCACTAAAAACATTAAATTTCCGGCAAACGAAATATTTCACGGCTACTGAATATTAATTTTCAATAGTTTAGATAGCGATATGTTCCTCATATTTATGATGCCAGATATTATTTTAATGGCCCAATTTATATTTTTTACTTCCTATTCCAATACCCAAGGTTGTTGCCAAGTCGATTCGCCGTAGTACAAGAATGTACTTATATCTCCAGATGAACAAATCGCTCGTCCGCAATATCAGATTCTACACTTTGGTACGTTAGATGTGACCTTAGTTTGGGTTCCCTCCATAAGCGACCGACGTGAAGAATCTGGCTACTGAAAGACAACGTGGCTCTTGTAGCATTTGAGTCATATAACAATTTACTATCTGTTCTATTTAATTATGGTTAAAATTGTTTTTGTCTTCTAATGAGAATATAAAATGAGATGGTATTTCATGATGGCACGCAGGAAAAACAGATTTTATTAATAGTTCTTAAATATCCCTGGAGCTGCGAAAACCCTTCTTAATCTGCTTGTGTTATATCCTTGACCATCATCACATTTGCGAATTTTCATTATTTTTTTATCACTCACAAGACTAGCACTTCCCTTTGTATAATGTTCTGTCCTGTCTATTCTTATGTGCGTCTAGTTCGTTTCTTGAACCGTGGATGCCCTGATGGTGAAATTAGTGTGGCAGTGCATGCCATTGCAATCGGGGCGCGGCGACATTTTCACTCGATTGATCATAATCTTTTCTATTTTGCAGTCAAAATACATATAACTGGCTTGATAGTGTACTTGTTATCGCCTGATGCAGTTCAGTAATCATACGGACTATGAGTAGACCCTGAACGATGCTTGGTATATCATTATTCAGTTGTCCTTCAAATACTCCAATTCTTTATACTTCTGGTCAATTTCAACGGAAACATTCATACTGACATCATTGTTATAAGGTGTTTTCGAATGCGGAATAGCCCTGTCTTCACAAAACCTTCGATACACAAACAGTGATTTTCAAGTTTGGGTACATGAAGCTTTGGACAAAAGACAATATCTCCTCAGCATCCTGGAGTTCAAATCAGTTGGCTATTCAACTCACATATTTTTCTCGAAAAACCGTCGAAATCAGCACAATCCGATATCAGTGTGTTCGAACAACGTCTGTGAAACCAAGAGCGTTATGCATTCCCATCCGGTGTAAAACCTTTAAAGTGCTGACGTTCTTTTGCCACGTCTCTCAACTACAATCTCTCCGTTGTTTGTATGTATATAACCATAGACGTTTCCAGGAGCCCTCTCTCGGAAGTGCAACCAGTCAGGAGTTACTGCCTTGCGAGTCAGCCTGAAGAAATTCTTCACATTCAAGCTGACATTTCCTCCGAGGAGCATTAATACACACCTCTTTTCAACTTACTATTCCTATGAGGGCAGCGATGGCTCCTTTCGATCAGGGGCTTGGAAATGGTTTTCAATGGGAAACACTTTGTGTGTGCACGGGATGTCCCCTCATCGAGCAACTTTTTTTAGCGTGTATTACGAAGTTCTTACACTTCTCCTCAGTGACTTCTTGTCCGTCATGAACCCGGTAAGCTTCTCATTTTGAATTTGGGTCATTTAGTTATATTTCATTTTCCGAAATGTTATAGTTGTCCATGACCTCTCTCCTCTGCGCCCACCAGGATCCAGATTGGTTGCACAATCTCCCGGTATTTTGTGCATTCCCGATTATCGTATATGTTGGGGATCTGGCTTTCAGCATTAGGATTCCCACATCCATAAATATATTTCGAGTCTTAGATCCAGGTATTCTGATTTGTATTCTTCGTTACTGCATATTGTGCCGCCCGTCGGAGTTTCATCGATGATCGCTGGGTGGAAGGTACTTCGCTGAAATATCCCATAAATAGTCGCTTTCTCATTCTCACACTTGTGTTTGTTTTGTAAAGCTAGTTATGGTGTGATTAATCTGCTATATAGAGGCCTATGTAGTGGCTTCCTGGCGGCTAGGCAGCAAGCAATTTATACAACTTACCGGCAATCTTCTGCACTTGGACAGATTATGAGACTGATTCCGTCCTTCCTGGCCAGCGCTTTCGTTCCTTTGGGTCTCGGGGATTTGTGTTATGTTAACTCTGTATTCACTCATGTCTCTTTCCTAGCCCTAACAGTATGCATTTCCATGCATTACCCGTTTGTTAATAATTCTGCCCGGAATTCCTTTTCATCAGTTAATACATATAACCCACATTGCCTCAGCTCTATTCTCCCTCTTCCATTGTCGGTTAGTGGATTAATCTTACTATTGTTTACCAAGGGTTATCTCACTCGGCTCAGTTTCGAATGGCGATCTCCGGCGACGACGAAGTTTCTCCTTCCCTTTGACAAGTTCGAATGGGAGGACCACCCAGCCTTGTAGATGGCCAACTATCACTTCGACTTCATTTGATTCCGGTGGTACCCGACAGCTGACGAGAAGCAGCACCTTGGCGGTAGGAAAAAGGAGAACGTGTACCAGCTGTCCTCTCTCCTCTGCGCCCACCAGGGATCCCGGGTTTTGCACCATCTCCCGGGTATTTGTGCCTTCCCGAGTAATCGTATATGTGGGATCTGGCTTTCAGCAGCTTAGGATTCCACATCCATAAATATATTTCGAGTCTTAGATCCCGTATTCCTAATTGTATCTCTCCGTTACTGCATATTGTTGCCGCCGTCGGAGTTTCATCGATGATCGCTGGGTGGAAGCGTACTTGGGTATCCCAGAAGATAGCGCTTTCCTCTTCTCAACACTTGTGTTTGTTTTTGTTTGTAAAGCTAGGTTATGTGTGATTATACTGCTATAGCAGAGGCGATATAGTTAAAGTGGTTCCTGTCGGCTATGACACAGCAATTTTATAACAGCTTACCGGCAATCTTCTGCACTTGGAAAAGATTATGAGACTGATTCGTCGTCCTGCCATCCTTTCGTTCCTTTGGGTCTCGGGGATTGTTTTTTATGTTAACCTGTATTCACTCAATGTCTCCTTTCCCTAACCCCAGTAGGCATTTCCATGTCAATTACCCGTTTGTTAATAATTCTGCCCGGAAGTCTTTTCATCAGTTAATACATATAACCCCATTGCCCTCAGCTCTATTCTCCCTTTCCATTGTCGTTTAGTTATAATCATCTATTGTTTACCAGGGTTATCTCACTCGGATCAGTTTCGAATGGCGATCTCCCGGCGACGACGAGTTCTCCTTCGCCTTTGAAGTTCGAATGGAGGACCACCCAAGCCTTGTAGATGACCAACTAATCAGTTCGACATTCAATTTGATTTTCGGTGGTTAACCGCCAATGACTATAAGCTCACCTTGGCGGAGGAAGACTGGTCTGGAGACGCCTACCCTCGTTCCGACCCTTATGATGGAAAGACACAACTAACCTAAATCGCGGGTGAGTGCATATCTTGTTAATCGTCGAATAGAATAATCAATCAACAGCCTCGTTGGGGGAAGGGGGGGGGGTGGTGTTCGACACATCTACATGCACGGTTAATTCTACGTTACAGGTTGCTGAGCGAACAATTCCTCTCATTCTGTAGCATTTCATGACAGGTTGGAAGCACATGACCCTAATCTGTGAACCCACCACCCGCGGGGCTTGAGGGCAGAATACGATGTAACATTGGTCAGTAATACATTCCCTAATTGATGGCTAAACAAATTCCAAGAGAAGGTTGATAATACTCTTCGAACGCGTTCACACTCGTATCACTAGACCAAATTCGATAAACCCAAATGAGATGTAGGGTATAAGCTTCAACAACTAAATACTCTTAGGAATTTGTAGGCATGTTCCCAATGTGGAAAGTTCAATACCGTTGAGTGTTCAATGTAATAATCTGTTGGCTGCTCGGTCTCTTCCCTAGACTTTTTTCTTAGAGTAACCTGGTATTGAATTTTTATGACTCTACTCACATTTCGTATTTCTTACTTCCAGAGAGACGCTGTCCGGAAAGCTGCAATCAAACACTGGCCCTTCTCACGGGCGTATGCTCATCACGTGAACCGTTTCGGTGCGGTGCCGTATTATATAACGTCGGAATTCAGACAAATCACAAATCACAAAAATCAGGATTCTGTCGGAAGGACACCGAAAGAGGAGCGAAATTTCAAAGGGGAGTACTCAATGAGTATGATTGATAGGGTTCATTTCGGTGAAAAGGAGGATATTTCTGAAACTCGAGGTTAAACGGGATGCGATAAACCAAGGAATTCTACATACTATGTTTTGATGTGTGCCAACACTATAAGTTTCAAGGTTTATTCCGATTGAATGAAGTTGCTCTTTCGGACGGAGAGTACATACCCTTTCATTTTAGTGGGGACTGGGCCATTTCGTAAAATGAATAGGTTTGGTGAAATCATCTTCACCTAATTGTTCCCATGAGTACGGAAAGCTGACCAATTGGACGTTTCTGTCCCCGAGAGGTCCTAATCAGTAAGGTTTTTGCCATAGCCGAACTCATTCATAAGACAAAGGTTTGAATTCGAAAATTCGAACATAAACAATACACGTTGTAATTTTACACAGGGTTTTCATGCGAAATTCCGTGTTTCACCTCCCTTCCGACAGTTTCGATAAATCGTCCTTCAGCGATGTGTTTCACGTATCTTTCGACGTCCCATTGGACCCTATACAAGGTACCAAGCTATGTGGAGTGGGTCAACACGACGATGGCTGTGGAACTTCGTCTACTTTCAGAGCAGACGGCCTCGATGGCAGCCGAGTGATTCGGCTCGCTGAGGGCTACTCATCCGTGCTGGGCATTGTTTCGATCTTACCTTCAACACCTCACGCATTACCCCGAAGAATCAACTCCGTAAATGGCTCGTTAAGTAACGATACCTTACTGTTTTCTTTGCGCCCAGTCTGTACCAGAAGCTACCGTTTTTTTTTTTCGTCAATTCGGAAGATCCCCGTAAATTGCACATAACAGTACCGTACTTACCAGCAGTCATTGCCAACGGCTGCCAGTTGAGTATCGGCTACTTTACAGATCATCAGGTCGTAACTGTAACGTGGAATGCTACCTTATATATTGACTGATCCTAGCTACGACTTATGCAAGGCCCGCGGGGGGGTGCATACTGAAAACTGCCACTAGGAACCTTCACCAGTACATGGAACGAGGCATGGCCTCCTCACACACCTAATGTTGATGGGGAGGAGGTACCACACTCAGACGGCAACGTTGGAAAGGCCTCCCCCCCAATTTCCGTTTCATGCCTTGGGCACCTGGTCTTACCTCACCAGGATTGGAAGGCCCCGTGACTGAGCACTATCCATTCCAAATTGGTTCAAATTATAATTTCTCAGTTTTCGTGCTGCGTAGGCTCTTACACATTCGATCGAAACTGATCTCTAAATTGCGATCACGCTTCCCACCCCCCCCATTTTTTCCTTAAAGTGCCTGCTTTCTTGTCACATTCCACCGTTGGTTTGGACCTTGTCTGCCAGTGATCGCCAGTCGTTGTGTTCCGCGACTCCATCCTCGTTAACACCCTCGCGACCGTCTTTACCTAGCGAACATTGACTCCCCCTTCCAAGAGCCACCTATTTTAACGACGTAATGGTACAGTATATCGCTATAAAAAAAGAAAAAAAAAGAAAAAAAAAAAAAAAAAAAAAAAAAATGAAAAAAAAAAAAAAAAAGAAAAAAGAAAAAGGATAAGAAAACAAAAAAAAAAAAAAAAAAAAACATAACAAAAATAAAAATGAAAAAAGACAAAAGAAAAAAAAAAAAAAAAAAAAAAGAAAAAACTAAAAATTAAAAAAAAAAAAAAAAAAAAAAAAAAAAAAAAAAGCAAAAAAAAAAAAAAACAAAAATAAAACAAAAAAAAAAAAAAAAACCAAAATAAAAAAAAAAAAAAAAAAAGAACAAAAAACCAAAAAAAAAAAAAAACAAAAAAACAAAAAAGAAAAAAAAAAAAAAAAAAAATAAATAAAATAACGAAAAGACAAAAAAAAAAAAAAAAAAAAAAAAAAAACAAAAAAAAGAAAACATAAAAAAAAAAAAAAAAAAAAAAGGAAAAAAAAAAAAAAAAGAAAAGAAACAAAAAAAAAAAAAAAACGAAGACAAAAAAAACAAAAAAAAAAAAAAACAAAAAAAAAAAAAACAAAACAAAAAAAAAAAACAAAAAAATATAAAAAAAAAAAATAAAAGAAAAAAAGCAAACAAAAAAAAAAGAAAACAAAAACATAAAACAAAAAAAAAAAAAAAAACAAAAACAAACGGAACATCAAAAAATCAAAAAAAAACAGAAAAAAAAAAAAAAAAAAAAAAAAAAAATTATTTTGAGAATGTACCGTGAGACAGTTTCCACGTCACACCTTGCAAACGAATCATCCTATTCTTCGCTTTGTCACTCCTAAAACTAGAACCATAACCCTGGTTTTCGTACGATTAGATTGCTACAATATACGGAACATTCAGTCTTCAGTAAGGACCGGAAGCTTTCGCAGCTGTTCAATTTCCCCGAACATGCAGTGGTCAACACGACGAGGCTGTGGAATTCGTCTACTTCAGAGCAGACGGCCTCGATGGCAGCCGAGTGATTCGGCTCGCTGAGGGCTACTCATCCGTGCTGGGCATTTTCGATCTTACCTTCAACACCTCACCATCTACCCCGTAAGAATAACTCCGGAAATGCTCGTGAAGTAACGATACCTTACTGTTTCTTTGCGCCCGTGACTGTCAAGAAGCTAACCGGTTTTTTTTTCGTCAATTCGGAAGATCCCCGTAAATTGCACATATAACGGTACCGTACTTACAGCAGTCCTTGACCAGGGTTCCAGTTGAGTTATCGCTACTTTACAGATACATCAGGTCGTAACTGTGTAACTGTGGAATGCTACCTGAGTTATTGACTGAGCAGAGCTACGGACTTATGCAAGGCCCGCGGGGGGGGTGGGTGCATACATGAAAACTGCCAGCTATGAATCCTTCACCATGTACATGGAACGAGGCATGGCATCCTCAGCAGCACCTTAATGTTGAGTGGGGAGGAGTGTACCAACGCAGACGGCAACGTGTGAAAGGCCTTCCCCAATTCCGTTTCATCCCTTGGGCAACCTGGTATTACCTCACCAGGATTGGAAGCCCGTGACTGAGCACGACAATTCCAAATTGGTTCAATTATAATTTTCATTTCGGCTGCGTAGGCCTCTTACAACATTTCGATCGAAACTGATCTCTAAATTGCGATCAGCGCTTCCATTTCCTGAAAGTGACTGCTTCTTATCACATCCACCTTTGGTTTGGACATTGTCTGACAGTGATCGCCATTCGTTGTGTTCAGCGTACTCCATCCTCGTTAACACCCTCGCGACCGTCTTTACCTAGCGAACATTGACTCCCCTTCCCAGAGAGCCACCCTATTTTAACGACGTATGGTACAGTATATCGCTATAAATTATTTTGATAATTGTACCGGAGACAGTTTCAGACCCGTCACACCTTGCAAACGAAATCATCTATCTTCGCTTTTGTCCACTCTAAAACTAGAACCATAACCCTGGTTTTCGTACGATTTTGCTACAAATCGGAAACATTCAGTCTTCAGTAAGGACCGGAAGCTTTCGAAGCTGTTCAATTTCCCCGAAAACTGCAGTGCAATCCCACGAAACCAGAATCGCCAGTCATACGAACTGAGACCTGATCGAGTACCGTACCATTGATATTGGTTTTTTTTTTTTCCTTTTCTGTCACAGGTATTATAACTTACTATGAGAGAGGTACCTGTATAACTCCATCAGTGGCACTCTGTCGTATGCATGTTGAACTCCCTTGGGTAAGTGGCATGAGAGTGGAGGGGCTTGTATGAGAGGGGATGCGGTTCCCACCTAGGGCTGCTCATAGTCGACTCCGTTTAATTTTTGTATTTGTATATATGATTCAGGCAATATGCTGCGTGGATACATATACAGTTCATTTCATCATACAACGTACAAGCAATCAAATACCAGCTTGTACTTAACGATTTCTGCTTACAGTGACAACGGCAGATTACCAGATCGGGACGAAATTCTTTTATATGTATACTTTCTCTAATCTGACGTCAGTACCATTGTGGTTCGTTGCCAATGACGACACAGGATCCTCGAAAGTAGGCATATTATGCTTAGTGTTATCACAATGTTGATAAAAGATTCCCTTCTGTCCGCCGAGAGTTCATTCTGTATTCCGTAAATCTGTCCTTTAAGCGCCGTGTGGTCTCACCAACATATATAGAATTACAATCAGGACAGTTTATTTTGTATACACCATATCTGTCTTTGAAGCTGAACATAGGCTGTATTTCCTTTGTAGAAAAGTAATTCATACCTTCACGTTACCGTTGCATACATTCTAATGCAATTACGTACTCACTCCTAGGACCACAATAAGACAGCGGAACATAAAGTATCCTATACTAGGGGTGGGTTCCGGTCCCATACCAAACGTAATCTCAGTCTCAAATTACTAAAATCTAATTTCTTAACTATTTCCGTTCGTGTAGGGACCAGACGTGTTCATCCTCCAACGATTTCTGTGGGTCGTGGACAGGTAGGTGGGGTAATCACTGTAATCACTTGGCTAGTTGACATTTTAAAGATATATGTGCAACCAAGTTCTAATAACTCGTATTACCAACAGGGTTCTTCATTCTACCTAGTGTATTTTGATGCTCTATTTTGTACTTCATTTACCGGAAAATGAGATGCGAATCTCTGGTAACGTTCGTCCTTAAATATGTATTCCCACAGAGAAAATCTTCTTATTTACTCTTTTGTAAGGTTCTATATAACTGTAAAAAACTTTATTTCAGCTGATGCTCTCATAAAAATAATGACACTTCTGTTACTTGCCTCAGTGTGAGTCAGGTGTTCTCTAGTAGGCCTCTGTCACATATGTGTAGTTTGCACATTCACCCGTATCAGCAAATTCGAGAATATATCGAGGACTTCACCGAATAGTCGCACATTCAATATTTTGAAGTGCCAATTAGACTGAGGTCGAACTTTTAATAACAGGCTGAAAACCCCTGTTTAATCCCTGTCCAGGGATTAACACGTTTCCAAACACTGTGTGGATATCACTCTTGAAATGCATTTGTAAGCCTGCTTTAAAAATGTCATGCAATTAAAGACAGTTAAATATTACACCTTTATCAATTAAAACATCAAACATTTACAATTATATCACTGTGTCCTACTTTAACCGCAGTACTGTTGAGATGTGAATAGAGAAAAAGTATTATTTCCCGATACTATTCAAGGGTCGTAGGAATCCATGTTCCATGTTGCCGTTCATACCGTCTCGTACCAAACGGGAGAAAATGGTCCGCGTTGTGTATATGACGTAACGATGCAAATCGTATATCGTCACCAAGGATTTATGTCGAATGTAAAATATGATTTATTTTTTTAGTGAGGTCATGTAAACAGCACCTGCCACGAGACAATGCCTAAAACCGCAAATGATTTAATATGATAACATTTTGCAGTGATTGATTGCAACATATCGACGATTAACTACATCGACACAGCCAGTCAGAAAATGTATGGTCTCACCATGCCGGGGAAGCTCATCATGGTAAGCGACGATTCTGGGCGGACCTGGTACGAGTTTGAGGAACCAGACCCTGGTAGCGTGGCATCGCTCATCGAGGCGACGGTGTTGCCTGCGAAGGACCGCGGTGACAAGCCTGAATGGATGCCCAGGTCGTGACGTCTGGATATACTACTACGGGTAAGGTGGGGCGTCAACTGTCAGTTGGATCATGGAAGATTAAAAACTGGAAGTAACCGTCGTTAGTAGTTTCATTCAGGGAATAATGAACAGATACGACGGTCTTTGTTGCAGAATTAAGACCGGGATGACGTCATAATAGGAGGTTAGAAAAGCAAACAAAGGCCCGAGTATCGTTTATTATTCCCATTCATAGAATACCCATTCCTTTTACTTATTGTTTCATACGAAAAGTGTGATAATTATGCCTAAAATTGGCAGCAAAACGTTTCAGGGAGTGTTCGATAAATTGTGCAAGCTACACGCGAGCGTGCAACCTGTACATCGCGTATCGTGTTCGCGACAGCTAAACCGCGTCAAAATACTTGTGCGCGTTTATCTGAACGCAAGGTATTACGTGGCGCGCGCTCATCCTTATTTGGTCAGCCGGTGTTTAGTATCAGAATTATAACCGGTTATAATTCACTTTACACACTAATTCTACATACATAGGTCACGTGGTATTTACGAATGTTATGCTTCGATTTTTCTCATTTCCAGTGACACCGAGTAGCTGCAAAGCATGCTTATAAGTCAATGGAGTGCTGGTATATTGAACTGTCATGCACATGACAACTCGCATTGAGCCCATGTCACACTTGCGGCGGCAGGAACACTGCGGTTGGGACCCGTAGCACTGCAGCCATGTTTTGCATGTAGAATGCTGATAAGAATCATGAAGCTCAGTGATTTGGGGGCTCATGCGCCCATGTAATGGGACGCAAATTTGCGTAAACAGACCTCAGGTGAAATTCGACCTTTGATGAGGACAATCTACTCCAAGTGACAACCCTTCGGCCAATATGAGCTCTCTGCGTCATTCCGTTATCACGAGCATATTTTTTTCAGACTTTGCCTTCGTTGACGTTCGGTGAGTTTGGAACTCACCCCCAAAACGATACGGATTCATCTAGACCACTTGTCAATCCTTAGTGTCATTTATCGGCTCTTTACATTATTTCGTTGCATTTTGACCTATGTGACTTTGAGTGGCCACGAACCTGACCCCAAACAGGTATTCTTTCCATAACTCTAACATGCAAGTCTATTTTGAACTTAGGCTAATTGATATTTGTGTTCTCCAGATACCGTTCTTATGAACGCACACACACACACACACACACACACACACACGCGCATACACACGCACGCATACGCACACATACTTACACTATACATAGATTCATTCTGTATTCGGAACGGAAGAAAAACCCCATTGTATTTGGTAACAGTTCAAGCTAGGTCAGGAGAGACGAGTACAATATAAGGAACTTGTAAGGATCAATCAATCTCAGGGTAGACATGAAGGTTGCAGTTGTGACGATGGGAAACGAATGATTGGTGTTTCATAACAAAAAATAATAATAATATAATAATAATAATAATAATAATAATAATAATAATAATAATAATAATAATAATAATAATATAATAATAATAATAATATCCGACTAATGATGATGATGTCATTGTAATACCACAGCTACAGCTTACATCATGCTGGAATGTGTCAATATGGTTTATTCTATTTTATGATTCTCACTGCACCCGTTCTGCAGTTGTGGGGTGAATAAAAGTGTCTTCTTTCTCTCAATGCGTGTCCACCCTGTCCTTTACCTTAAACAGATTGTGGGGTGTACTGTTCGAGTCCTCCTCGTACGGCATGCTATAATCGATTGAATGCCGTCAGCGACCCAGATATTGTGATATCGGCCTCATCCACGTGGCCCCCAGCGTCAATACATGGTACTCACAGGGCGGCGCTCTTCCAGGTAGCAAACGAGGAAGGTTATGCCTGTTGGGCCGCCGGCATCCTAGATCCGTGAGTCATTCATTAGGAACGTGTGCGTTTTTGTGTATCTGAACTCAGTGAGTTGCCGATATTGAATATATTGATGGTTGCCGCATCAATATATCGAATGTGATGATTATGACGACATGGTTGACAAACGTTGATAATGTTGTAATGGCAGATGTCAGGGAGGTTATAACACCTTAAGCCCACGGCTATGGTTGGCCATGGCTACGACTGACCTTTACATGGTAACCCAGGCAAGCAGTATTGATCGGCTTATTTTGGTGATTGAAGTGCTACGTGATCCATGTGGTATTGCATATTCCGCTAGGTGCTGTATTGTTGCTGTATTCAGTCACTATTCGTGTCAATGCGATTTTAGTTTCGATATGGGACGGTTTCTCGCTGTGATGTGATGCAAACGGCCACATCTGCCATTGCCACGGATTATCTTTACTTTGAAATAAGATAGGAGACAAGTTTCCGATACCCGCATACTGCTTTTGTGATAGTGATAATACTGAGCATATCTTCCCGAAATGTGGCTGCACAACGTCTTACATAAACCACAACGTTAGAGGATTGTAAAGCATACATGTAACGTCAGATTAGGCCTGTAGGTTAAGGACATATCGAAAGAAGATACCTCATTGTTTTTGCTACAATTTCAAGGTCAGTTGAGGTCAGGAGTAGCCAAAAACGAAAAATTCTCGTGAGAACGATCTCAGGATAATTCCAGATCAATTAACATCGAATTGGGCATATCGGAAGCAGTTTTATCGAGATCAATCCCTACTGATTTCAGTACCAGTTCAAGGCGATGAGAGGCAAAGAAAATGAGAATGCTTGTACACGTGGAATCAGGATGCATCAATCAATTACAAACACCGTCACGTACGCTGTTGATATAAAGGAGTAGAGCCCTATTTTTATAACCATTCAAGGTCAAGAGAGGTCAAATTGTGAGAAGCCTGCTAGAGCGATATATGGTGTTATGAATGTGGTGCCAACATGTTATTCCCATTGTCAGTCTGTTTGCGGTCGGGTGCTGAATTGCTCGAATGTGAACGAGCAATCACTACACATACCCGTGTTCGCGTTTGTCATTCTGCGAACTTTTGTCACATGCATATTTAGGTTACTCTCTATGCCTGCATATGTTGCCATGCATCAAGAGTGCAAATTGCATATATAGGACTGATAAGAACCGGGCGCAATGACGGAGGTGGGGAGGGGGGGGGGGGTGCAGGCATCGCAATACATAACGTGTTTGGAACTACTTGCTCCAAACTTTCTCACACATGGTTCGAACGAGAGAGTGGTTGCACACTCATTACAACGTGTTTCATTTCTTTGGCTCATGTGACTCTATATACTCTACTTTCCACAATTCTGCCATGGGCGTACGGGCTCTTTCAATCAAGTGCCGGGACAAACGATTCTGCCCCCATTCTAGCATTCCATGAAAAATGAGCAGGTATTTTGTACTCTTCTTTATTGCTGCTTAATACCGCATTCAATGTTCAAAACATTCGTAGCCTCTGGCCATCTCCAGCGTTTCATAGGGTCAGTCTGCACCTCACCGTGATTTCTGCCTTCCGCTGTATTGTCTGATTTCACTACGACGTATATAGGTAACGAATAGTCGCCTGGTTGATACCTGCTGTACGAAGTCCACTTTAATAGGTCGCTATTCACGTTCTACTGCTATCTGGCTATCACCCGTATACTCTCTTTTCAGGGAACAATGGAGCCAGGCAGATCTGGGGTATCCCCGTTACGTAACTGGAGTACTTCTTCAATGACGGTGACACAAGGTTGTGTAATCAGTGGGTGACATCATTCAAAGTCCTCCATTCCATCGATGGAGACACGTTTCACAACACACAGGTAAAAATCAAACAGACAGAATTGCATATTCCGAGTAAGCCTTTGAATTCATAGAATTATTTAAGGACTGCCGAATGTTCACTAACAGGTCGTGACTCGTGAGTTTACTTCCGGCAGAAGATCGACCGGCTATTCCACTGGTATCCGTTTCTATGCAATGCTTTCGATTCCGTCATCGGCTTCAGACAGCCTAAACTATAACTTTAGTCAAAGCTGTGTTGAAGTATCACTGTTGCTTGTCGCCCGACAAGCGGTTGTGTTATGTTAACATGCTATAGAAATGAAGGAGGAAAGTCTGCGGATAATATTTAACGGACTTCCCAATTGATAGATGTGATAGAAGTTACATGCAGGGTCTATACAGGGGTTTTCCTTTTTCGGTTGTCGTCCCAAAATTGGCATTTATGAATGTATCAGGTCCCACCATTATTAAATGAAGCGTATAAGTGAGAAAATGTAATTTTGTTTATTTTTTTTTTTTTTTATTAAAACACTTGAAATGGTGCAGTTTGGTGATTTGTTAGGAGCATGTCTCCTATAGTTCCATGATGGGGGGGGGGGGGGGAAGAGATTATGTTTTGCTGACGGATCTGGCAATGGATACCGATATGGGGGAGGGGTCTAAGGGGAGGGGGGTTCCCCGTCTCCTCTGGAAAAATATTGAACATTGAAACGTCCGATGCGATATGGTGCAATATTTTCAGTAAAGTTGGGCGTTCAGTAATTACTCAACCCCGCTCACCACGTGCGCGGGACCCTTTCAATTTGGAACACCGAAGAATTCCGCCCGAATTCTAAACAATGCCCGATTTTACTGGAGCTTGTGAGTATGAAGCATACTATCAATACACCTGCGCGTGAAGCGTGCGAAAATTTGACACTTCAATGGGCCAATTGATCCAATTTTCAGCCATTTAATACAAATTTCAGACTATCTTTCCACTTTTGCATTAGGATATCTCTAAACAGATATTAACTTATTCTGTGCCCAAAGTTCGGTAGTTTCCAGCCCGAAAAAATGGGGGGGGGGGGGGGGATGGTGTCTGCCCTCTATCTCTCGCCTTGGAGTCTAGCTATGCCGTTCGCATGATTTCCCGCCTAAAACCGGCTGTTTCATTGCTAAGTTCTGGGAAATTCTTTGCTAATTGTTTTTCAGCAAAATAACTTTAAACAATGTATGTATCTCTGGAATATAGGACCAGAAACAATAACTCATGACAAATAATATGTCAAACGCTAAGCCTTATTGCCGTTTGCCGATTGCGACAGACTCGGTCACTCGTCCAATTCCTCCAACGGCGACGGGCCTTTTATCTACTTTTTGCCGGCGTGTCATTCTCTTGCCGAAGCTGAATGGGCCAATTAGATGAAGAGCCGAAAGTCGAAACAGCCAATAATAAAGGTCTGGCTGTTTTTTTTTTTTCTATTCCATTTTCTATTCCCTGTCTTCCCCCACTCCCTTACTTCCCTTTTCCTTTACCCGTCCACCCTCTTCTTTCTTTTCCTCCTCTCCTCTTTTCCCCCTTCTTTTCTTTCTTCCATTTCGCCTTTTGCCGACACGACAGAACGAAAAGTGAGACCCCCCCCACACCCACCCCGCTCGCCACGGCCCTGTCATCACAGAATTTCCTCATTTCGAAAATACACACATATGGTCAAGGTACCATCGCGCGCAGTATTGGCGTGTTCAGGGGAGTCGATCCGTTCTGAAAAGTGGGGGGGGGGGGGACACATAGAATGCAACTGACCACTCCAAGGGAGCGCCACCATCGGTTGGCGCGGAGCGAGCGAACTAAAAATGTTAGATCTTCATACCCTCCAGATCGCCGGAAACGGCACTTGCTAGGCTCATAGATCCTCTATACCTGTTGTGTTTGAGTGGTAAAAAAGACAGACAAAAAAGTTGTCATTGTGCATACTAAGATGATGTAACGGATTACACACCTGGTTTTTTTTTTTATTACCTTTTCTACTCTGGCTTTGTTTGCGTGGGATCCAGGAACGGTCTGGGGGATTAAAGGGAAGAGCCATAGGCGTATGGGACCATTCCAATTGAGGAGCAGAAAGAATGTTGTTTGTGCCCAAATCTTACAAGTCAGTCATTGGAAACTACCAGCGCGCCCGAATCGCGCGAAAGTTTTTGCATGTTTTTCGGGCATTTTAATCGAAAAAAGCTGCAGATTTTGTTTCATTCCCCAATTTTCACGAATTTTCGCACGGATTTTTCAACTCTGGAGGGGGGGGGGGGGGGGGAGTCCTCCCCGAGTCTTCTGAAATTATTCGAGTGAACAAAATGATTCGAAGCATCACATCGCATATACAACGCCTGGAAGAAAAATGAGAAAAAACACATTGCGCGCGGAACATTCATGCACTTTTGGCTATTCGATTGAAAATTCGAGAACTGGTATATGGAACATGGGCAATCCTTCGACTTCGGCACTAGTCGGCTACAGATCTTCACCTGGGGTCCGCACCTGAAATTAGTGGACATTAGACAATTTCCACGTGATTATTGTTTGGTTAGACAAAAATTGAATCAGTTTAGACGATCATCAAATTATGGTTATCACTGTTAACCACCGCACACCCGCTGTAAGAAACCAGAGTGCACGGTACACGTTCACATGTTCAGTAGATTGAGGGCAGAACAACTTACCCAGACCCAAAAGGTAAGTGGATTTTATAGCAGTTTATAATGCCAACACCCATTAAATCAGTGCTGATGCGCGCGATTTTTTGTGTTTTGGAATATCTGATTAGCGTAAATTCGGCCACCAGATTAATAATTAAAAACTTTTCATTTTCACTTTGTCAAATTTCTTCCATTATTTCTCCGAATTTGGTTAATTTTCGTTCAAATTCTCAAATTATCCTACAACCCGGCCTGACCCAGTCTCGGATATTATGACTAATTCGCCCAAAGTTGGTTCTGTACGCATCCGTGGTTATACTTAACCATCTTACTATATGGCATAAATTTACAATGTCACCACCTACTTCTTGGGGTTGAAAAAATAAATGAAAATAATGTTTTGCAAATTATTGATATGCGTGTATCTGCTAGGACTATTTCCAAGGGCGCAGTCTGTGGTGGGTCGTGATCCCCAACTTTATGGAAGTCCTCCGTACATATATGTGTGTTTTCACTCTTGACCACCTGGGACCCCCAACTTTCAGCCAGGAGAATTGCGCTTTTGACTATACGCAAAAGCCAATGTGATGGCAGGCATGCTTGTTTGAGCACATTAGTGAAAAATTTAGTCCTCAGTGCAATCTGTAGGCGACTGCCGATAATAAATCGAAGGGAGAAGAAGAAGAAATTGCTGTTGAGCTGACGTATGCGCACGGGACCCTTCTGATTTGCGGCAGAACATGTTTTGCCTTAATCTTAAAAGCAGGACGACAGAAAAGCAACCCCGCGCGCGAAGCGGGCGTTTGATTAAAAATTCAGGCCAATCAGCAGACATTTTGGCATTCCCTTCATTTTTGCATTTTTCTGATACCAATTTTCCCCGAAATTATTGTAATTTTTACCCGAAAGTTGCATCACAGAATAACTTTTGCGATTCAAAGAGGCTACGCAGTACGCAATTTGGTAAGTTCGAGCCAGAAGTCAAAGCAGTTAGATTTTACAATTAGGAAATGTGAAGAACAAATTATGTATCGCCAATTCCAGACTGGGGCGTCGGTAAACTCAAAATGATGTATTGGGTGACGGTATTTGTGCCCTGCGAAATCAGTAAGTGCCATGTGATTTCATGTTGCAAAAAGGAAGTCAATGAGATCTGAATTTATGTTTCACTCTGTCGGCAGCAGTGACGTTAGACATTTCTGACTAGGCGAGGGGCTAACTTTATTAGGGCCCTGTGGGAGGGGTCTCAGGGTTTACCCGTCCCCTTTGAAAAGTTTGGACTTTTTTTTGTGATTTGTTTGTGCCAAAGTGTGCTGACCACCAAGGGCAGTAAGTCCTCTTCTTTCGGTTATTGGCCTGAACTCTACCTTCCATGGGACCACCTCATTGGGGTCGTATGGGAAAGGCCTGGAAGTCAGAGCGGTTAGCCCAAAACCTGCAAGTTGAAATTTTCGTTTTTCCTCGTACCCCATCGTTCCCGACGGAACGTTTGACTGAATATCACACAGAAGTCCAAAGGCTCTAGTTTTGCACGGTTTCCTGGTATACCTTTGATTGAAAAAATGTTCCCAACTTTCTAGAAATATGACATTATTGCCTGGGTTCTGTTCCCAGAACATATTCAATTCCATATAGCGCCTTACACTGTTGAAATATCCTATCTCGACGCGCCCCCATTTTTTTTTGCTGTCTCGTTCCGAACCATGGCCACCTGACTGTTTTTTTTGTTTAATTGAAGGCAAGATATATATTGTTCAAAATTGGAAGTGCATCGCAATCGATGCCTAAATAGCTGGCAGAAATGCCATGTCAGAAGCAATTTTTGTAAAAAAAATTATAGTCCGAGAATTTACAAATTTTGCAAACTCAATATTTGCGAAGGATCTCACATAGCTCTCGTGCACGTGGTCTACAGTACCGACAGCGAAACGCTATCAGGATAACCGAAACGGACGAATTTTTTGCATATTTTTGGCCAACGTCCAAACTTTACAAGATTGACAAACTTTCGCTCAATCATCGGGATTGACAAGAGAAATCATCAATACTTTCTGATCTTTTGGGCAATTTATCCACTTTGGCAGTGTTGTCTGCCTTAATTGTGCCTATTCTTATTCTTCGCCCAAGCGGTGATCCTCGATCTGCAACTTCCATAGTGTGTTGGAGCCGTCTGACTCCTCATCCGCCCCGTATGCCGACACGAGCCGCTTGGTGTTATAGCAATCAATGGACATTTTATTGTGAATCTAGGCCTTAATTTGTTTAAAAAAAAAAAAATTTTTCTGAGTGGAGAAAACTTGCATAAATCTCATATCGCCAGAATATTGGCCTTCAAATGCATCGCTCACTGACACTATGGCCACAATAGTCGAAGGTCGTCCTGCGCTCGCAGCACGCGGAAATTTTTACAATCAGGTTTGGAAATTAAAGGCCACTGTGGTCTTTGTGAGGCTGCTTTCTCATATTTTTCATGCCAGAGCCACAGAACACGACAATACGGGGGGTGCTTGACCGGACATGTACTTTCGTCTTTCGTCCCGAGGAGGATCAAAAAGTGGGGAGGGGGGGGACATTGATATGATGTCCCCCCCCAACTTCGAAAAGTGGGGGGACGTGGTCCCCCGTCCCCCACATGATCGACGCCCATGGTCGTGTTTTGTTGATCACACATTCACTGCACACCGCCTATGTTCATGTCTCTCAAATCATCCGAATGTATTAAAGTACGGGTGGATAAAAATTTATCACTTTGCCATATTTTTTTTTTTCTGCTGTGGGACTTGGGACAATCTCACGTCCCACAGAAATTGCAAGATTTCCCACAGCAATGCAAGATTCCCACGGCGGTGGGACGCGTCCCCCAGGTTGAAAACTTGCTCTAATGTGAGGATGGACTGTATGGAACGATGTTTAGTTTAGTTTAGTTTTAGTGAAAGAGGGTCAGACATGAAAAAATGACCATGAGTACCCTGAAGCCAAAACATCCCAAAAGAGAAGAACAACCCAGATGCTCAAAGAATTTTCCAACCAATTCTTGAAAAATACTATCGAGACTGTTCTTGAATGCATTCGCACTCTTAGACAGAACAACATCTTTAGGAATGTTATTCCACTCATAATAAACTCTATGGGAAAGAATATTCCGAAGGTCCGATATACAGCGTTTACCACGAAGCTTGGGCAATAGACCCTATTTGATGGTGGTAACTTTGAAAAAAACTCAAGACATAGTGGAAGGAAAAGCCTCCGAAGCTATGACCAATTCTAAAAACCTGAATCGAATCACCTCGAATTCGTCTAACCCCATAGAAGGGAAACCGAGGGGACGCATTAATCTATCCGCGTAAAGTAAATCTCTAAGACAGTGAATTAATCAAGTGGCCCTCCGCTGAACGTTTCAAATACCTGCTTGTCTTTCGAGAAATATGGATTCCATATTCGGACAGAATACTTCCAGGTGAGTTCTCACCAGCCGCTTGAACAACCTGACAAAAATATCTCTTATCAAAGAAACTGTAGTGACGTCTACTTAATTCAAGCCAAGAATCCAGTTACTTTTCCTCGCAGCTTCAAAACACTGCTTAGAGGTTCCAAAGAATCAGAATGAACACCGAGATCGTTTCTGAATTCACCTGATGAAGATTTTGCCCATTTAACTTGAATGAAGCGTTGCGATTGTGGAAACCAAATTGCATAACTTTGCACTTATCTGCGGCATTGAAAAACATTTGCCAATCGAAAGACCATTCGGAGATTATATCAAATACTCTTTGAACAATTTGCAACATCATCGTTCGGAGCAACCTCCCGACACAACTTGGTATTGTCCGCAAACTTTTTCAACTCTGGATGCATCGAATATTCCAGATCGTCAATATACGCCAGAAGAAGTAAAGGCCCGAAAACCGATCCTTGCGGGAAAGAACAAGCGACCTATTGCCAAGGAGACGATCGCCCATTGATGACAACTCAATGTTCCATATTGAGGAGCACCTGACGAATCCACCTCAAGGACATTTCTTTAATGCCGAAAGGCCTTTTGGAAGTCTAGGAAAATTATATCAACAACAATGCAAGTTGTCAAAACTGCATAGAGTACACATCTTCCAGAAATTTCTAATAGAGATCATTGCAAAATGAACGTTTTTCCTTGAAACCATGCGGAGAACCTCGATTAGACTAGACCATCGAAAAAAAAAATCGACAATATGATCCCGAATGATGGATTCTACCATGCAGACAACACTAGTATGACTCACTGACCTGTATTACAAGGGAGACGATTTTGTCCTGAAACCATGCGGAGGTGGTTTTCTTGAAACTTGGAGTAACATTCGCTCTTCATCATCTGAACAAACACCTCCTTGCAACTCCGTCCGGACCAGAACGCCTTACCATTGAGTTTCAGCAGTTTCTCCTTCATCACACATCAGTGAACATACTATATTACAATAGTATGTGCAGGAAAACCAACCACAAGGTCTTTGAAACTATCCAAGTTTTCCTGAGCGAATACCGACGAAAAAAATAGGATTTAGGACGTAGCCATCATCCTGACTGGTGTATTAAATGATCGGTACAATAATATTGCGGCCAATATTGCCTTCACTTTCGGCTCCCCCCGCAAGAGAAAAACGCACGGAAATAGCCTTTATTTAAGAGGACAATCTAGCCTCTCCGAAAGAGCTTAGCATCTGAACTAAGCAGTTTGACTAGCCTGGATAACTTTGATGAAACGATCTAGATCAGACCAAAAGAACCAGTAGAACGATAAAGTCGTCAGATATGTCGTTTACGTTTAATGGCCAGAAACATCTCCCTTTTCATCCAGAAAGGCCTTTTGTTCTTCAAAGAGACTTGAACTTTCATTATTAACTCGTAAACTTCACATGGAACCCTTCAGGAGTCAACAGCATTCAAATCATAAGAAAGTAACCAATTCTACATTTACTCAGACACAGAAACTCAAAAACGCCATCCAGATCGGCTCTCGAGAACCAAGGAACGAGCTCAGTGCTCTGTGGAATATTAAAGAGCAAGACACATCGAAAGCTTATAATATCCCGATCACTTACACCAAGATTATCAAAACGTCTACATTATCCACGAGCCGGATCACTACTCAGAACTGTATGTAAAATGTTATGCTTTCTGGTAGTAGAATGCAACATGTTGTGGAAGGAAACAATCTTGGATAACATTTAAAAAAGGCAAATCCTTGTCTACCACTACTACCATCAGCCAAGAAAAATCTGCATAATTGAAATCACCATAATAATCGTACGCTTACCGGGAAAACTTTGAAAAGCATGTCGAAAAGACGCGAGTTATTGTGTTCAGAGCAGTGGGAGAAACTATAGTACAACACAAACTATATAAAGGATCTGGGAAAACCTAAAGCGTGGGACGGAATTTCACCACCGACAAGATTGAGTAACTAACAACAATATCTGATCTTGTCATGCTCATTAAGTCAGTGCCACGGAGAGTACCTGTTTGATCTTGCATATAAGCAACATAATCTTGTACGTGAACTTCGGCTGAAGGAAATTTCACTATTAGACTGTGTATTCCAGCCTCGTCAGAATACCAAAGTTCGGAACTCATCAATTTTTTTCCTGATACTTTGAAACATTAGCGCAGAAAAATAACAGGCTTGCCAATATGCATAACGCTAATAGTATCTAGCTTGCCTGGCCTGGGACCACTGCGTGGAATAATAGTTAACAACCCTGTCAGTGCCCCCGAATCTATTTAACCTTCCACACAGAATTAACCAACCTTCCCAACTCACTGAGGCCCAGTACCCATTGAGGTGTAGCAATCCTACTAAGCGAAAAGATCCTTCCTTCTCCAGAAAACACCCGACACGTCAGACACAGCATTCCGGTGCCATGCGCACTCCAACTCAACCACCTGTTTTGGCCCCCGACTATATTTCTATCAGCAACCCAACCGGCAAACCTGGGGAGAGTCCCACAAATCGCGACTTTAGAACTAAGAAACTCAGCTTGCACAGGCAACTCTTTCGACGGATCTGAAGACAATCTCCCACCGTCTCCCACAATCCTGTTCACCAGGCAATACTATACGCTTCGCTTACCTATGCGCTGAACTCTCCCGATCAACCTAACGGACAATCGATTCCCCAACCAGCAAACACTTCCCTTTTACCATATCCCTCCCCACAGTCCTTTCTTTATTAACTGCCACCCAACTCTGCTTACACCTCCGGCGCTAGCCCCCTTTTTGCCTCTTATTCCCTACATTACACCGTCACCCGCCGTCACACTCATCCGACTGACCCCCCTGTACGGCTTCATCACCGCCAGACAAGACTATTCTAGTAGCAAGACCGGATCAACATCACTTCCCGTTGCTTCACCTTACTCGCTCTCCACTTCGCCTCCTTCCCACATTTTCCAGTACTCGCCTCCAATTCCCCTAACCTAATATTTCCTACACGTATCCACCAAATCTCCCTTTTAGTCTCCTAAAATCTGATTAAAAAAACCAAACCTCAATGTACAAACAAATATGACAAAATCCTCAATTTGGGTCATGATTCAGCTCTCAGTTCAATGATAGCGAATATGACAAAAATGTGACTGCATGCACTTTTTACAAAGCCGAATTCTCTTGCAACTCGTAATTTGCTACTTGCGCATAGTTCTAACGTATTATGTTAACTGCAACTTTATCCATTGGAGGTAATCAGAGATCGCCAATGCCACGGCCTCGTTTTAATCACTGAACTTATATGCCATCAACTAGCGATGCGCACCTAAATAAGTCTGCCCCTCGACTGTCAACGAACCATAATATATGCTCCCCTGTGCTTCCGAGAGACACACGACGATTAGTCATCTTGGACAATTGCTGCTCACCACGAGGCCTCCGGTCTTAGTGTATTATTCGATCTTTACATGTCACCCTATATGTGATCATCCTCACGTTTCATACGTTATGTTATTGCCTTTGTTATAACAATTCAACCCCACGTACGAGTAACAGTGTCCCTAACTTTTTTCAACTTTTCAAATTATCAACCTTGCATTTTATCAATATTCCATTTTTTTTTGCAAAATCTTCAACCAGTGCGCATCCAGCTGACAAAATATACTTCTCGGTTGCAGTGCTGAGTCGAGTCCTCCTCGCAATCCGATCCGGGTCCGAGTCATCAGTATCCGAGTCCGGAGTAGTGGATATTCGAATCTTTACATTCACCCATATGTTCAATACCGTATGTTATTGGCCTTGTTCTTACAGTCAGACCCCCGGGCGGGTAACATTGTCCTAAACTTTTTTTTTTTTCAATTTTCACCTATTCACCTGCTTTAGTTCAATTAGTCTGAAACACTGCGCATCAGCCGAAAATTATACTTCTCAGTTGCACAGCTATTTGTATAAACCGCTTGATCAAACAAACTGCCAATCTCCACCTTTTATGACATTTTTTTCAGACGTTTGATGGGACTTCTGACAGAACCACAGTTCACGTGCGCTACTTTGACCAGCCGATCTTTGCTCGGTACTTCAGAGTCAACCCCGGACCTGAATGGCCATATTTTTTCTCTCCGATTCGCCTAATTGGATGCCCTAACTGGAACTAACTGATGGTAGCGTCTTGTAGGTGAGCGTTTTCAAATATGAGAATCCGCCCACACGAATATTGAACTGACAGTTATTACTCTCGTTTTCTACATCAATGACAAGTTTGGTTATTGTAAAAGAATAATAGATTTTAAATAGTATGAAATTATGATTGACTTATAATTATAAGAAGAAGATTTTTTTTTCCTTAACAGAGATTCTTGTGACGCTTGAATTGTGTCACTTTATCATATATATATATATATATATATATATATATATATATATATATCTATAATATCTTATATAATTCTTATATATATATATATATATATAGCTATATATTATATATATATATGTATATGTAATGTATGTAATGTATGTATATATGTATTGTACGCTTACTGAGTATTTATCTGGGTATGCAGTCCTGCCCAAGAACTCTCCCTTCTCGTTACTATGGACGTAGAAGCCTTTACTCCACATACCTCATAAGGAGGTTTGACAGCAGTTAAACATTTTTCTAGAGAAGAAGGTTACTCCAATGATTGTCAGCGATTTGTGAGCGTCGTTTCTTCAGTTTGTACTCAAATGCACGCATGCCTTCATCACTGTCGCAATGAAGCCCACAGAACGATTAAATTCACTTCAGAATTTTCTAGCTCAGAAATTGCTTCCTTTATGGCATGGTAAGCTACGCAATGGCACCAAGAAACGACATGTATAACTGTAAACCTACATATACCCATAAGCTAACCTTTAATTTTGATAAGCTCCACCCATCAGTTCTGTAAGAAGCAGTAGAGTAGTGTCTACGTGCATAGGATTAGGCGCTAATGCTCCACCCAGTCAGAGTATGAAAAAATGTCCGACATGGCGTGTGTTACTTCTGCAGTAACGGTTACCCGGTTGGCCATTGTGGAAGGAAGGGTAATCAGTAAGGCTGCTCCCATGTCGTGATAATGACTGTTGGTTGAAAAAACCAAAGACCACAATTCACGATCCCCTTGGTCTGGATTAATTCAAAGAAACTGAAAAACTCCATAGGAGTTCGCGTCAGGATGTTCAATATCCTTCAAGGGACGAGTCAATCGGTTCATTTAATTATGGACCCCCCCCTCTCACTTCCCGTAGACAACCTCCCAACTCAAGCCCTAAACTACCCGTCCACGTCTATCCAGGTCAACGACACAGGAAACCGAAAAGTGTGGGACACCACGGTGTCAGTGTGTAATTTTCTTATTACTGATTCAGTGTTTTCGCCCCCCGGGTACGAGTGTAAAATTCGACCGGGCAATTACGATTGTAACACCACTAAGGTGTAATCGTTTATGCTGTACAAATGTGAAAAGTCGCAATACGTCGGACAAAACGAGGGACCAAGTTAGGTTAGAGTAACAATCATTAAAAAACTATCCCTGGACGCCAATCAAATTATCCGGTTGGACAAGCATTATCAGAACATGGTCATAGCCTTACAGATCTTAAGTGCATTTCATTGAGTTCGAATCATCGAACCGTGAACGGCCGCCACTGGGCCGAGAGTAAGTGGATAATACAGCTCAATACAAAATCGCAAAGGTCTGAAACGACCTGGAGCATTGACGCGATTTCGCTTTTGCGAGACGAGAGTGTCTTAAAGGGTGTGTGGCCCAGTGGCTAGTCATTGCACTTTGCGTGACTCTGCTACATATACTTGATGTCATTGCGTTATTCGCTGAAGAAGGACACAGGTGTGTCCGAAATGTACGTATTGTACACTATTCTACTGGGTGGTGTGGTTCTTTTCTAAAAACGTCAACGAGGGGCGGGTGGGGGGGGTGGTTCCTGCCTCATTATATTGTTTATTTATATGGAGCACACGTGGAGCTAAATATAACTATATAATGATATAATATATATATATATATTAGATATATATATTTTATATATATGATATATATATATATATAATATTAATATATATCTATATAAATATATATATTATAAGAATAGAATAATTATATATATTATTATATATAGATAGACAAGAGGCAGGAAATGTTGTGAAACAACACTGCTACGTAAATGATAGGCTGGATTCTCGAATGAGATGCGGAAATAGCGATTGAGCTAGGAAAAATGTGAGTAAACAGCCGATAGTTTGATGCAGAGCTTTCGGACAATACTAATAATCCTCGTCAGTGCAGTGACCGCAAGGAATGATAACTCGAGGAGGACCGGCGAGACTTTCTAGGCCTAGGAACAATGGTGGGGGAGGCTAATTAGTGTTTCTCTGATGACAGGGGATAATCCCTGTGGGGATATAATGGGGGAGGCAATTGCGCCCCTCAGTGATTGACAGGAAGATTAATCCTCAACAGGATTTACTAATGAAGGCCAAATGGCGCGTGGTGATTGACAAATAGCAAAATAGGGAGGGGTTGCCGAGTGGTTTACATTATCTTCCTTGGATGGTAGTCGTCAGACGTTCAGGACCAATGGGGTATTGTGTGTCGTTTTCAGTTTCAAATTCCCAGTTAAGGTTCTTTCGCTCTGCGGGATTGAATTTAGTGGACCAATTTGGGTCATGGTCGTTGCCAATCACTCTCAGGATTTTCGGAATGGAGTCACTGGACCAGTGGTGAAATGCTTAGGAACGGCCCTGCCTCAAGTTTTTGGGTCTTGATGGCTGACGGGTGTTGGGTCATTCGCTCCCTCAGAGTGTTTTGTGTTCCCGATGCCCGGAACTCGACAGACGGGTACACGTATAAATCAGGTAGACTAGGTTCTTCGAGAAGCAATCAATATCCTGTTGAATCGGAGATGCGGTATGTCTGGAAACTTTTTGAAACAAGTTGGCGATCGACAAGTTTTTGCACGTTTTGCAGTTGATGGGCAGGGGCGGCTGCCCGCCGTGTTTTGTTTGTTTGCGGCGCTCGGTTTGCTCGTTAAAGTTGGCGTGGACTAGAATGTCACGCAGATTCAGAGGTCTGCTGTAGGCGGGCGACAAACAGGGGGTCCGGGAATTTCACGGAATTTTAGGTCGTTCCTGGGGACTTTGAAGATGGGCAACTGCTTGTGAATGAGAGTGGCTAATGTTGGGAGGGCAGGATGGTTATTCAAGACGAGTGGTTATCTGGAGTTTGGATTGACGCGTTTTGTACGGCAGAGTTTCAATGCGCGGAGTCTTTAGCCTTTTCAATGGCCCCTCTCAAGGAACCCGAAAATACTGCCTATTTGGAGATGTTGTTTTGAAAGTGCAGTTTGGCACGGGACTCGAAATCAGCTCAGAGGAAGGCAAATGGGTTCAGACGGAGAGCTGATGTAGGGAATGTTTTAGTGCAGTGGGGTGTGTGACAACTGCTAGGATTAGGAAGGGTGCTTTCCGTGGTTTTTTTTGTGAACAAGTCTGTTTGAGTGACCCGTTTTCAACGTCAAGTGTGTCAAGGAAGTGGACCGTCGCTTGCAATTCTGCAGGGGAATTTGATAGAGGGTGGAGATGCGTTGATTTGTTAGATGAACGAGTAGTTTTTCTTCCCGTGGGTACCTATCAGGAAGGTCATCAATAATACGGAGCCACACAAGTGGCCCCAGGGCCTGTCCAGAGAGAATTTTTCTGCAAGTTTCCATTGAAGAGGTTGGCAACGAGAGGAGCCCTTTTAGTGCCATGATGTGCCGGGACCCTGAAGGTAATGTTGAAGACCACCCACACAAAATTGTTGCAAGGTAGGATGAGGTGCATTAGATCCGCAAGATCGGCTTTGGTGGGGGTATGGCCATGAATTGGTTTGAAAGCCGAAGCTTACCGGTTCTTAACTTCCATTTGGGGGAATATTGGTATACAGAGAAAGAAAAAACCGTCCAGGGGAGCCAGCAATGTGCCAGGGGGAGATCTTTTATCTTTCCGTTTATGCTGAAGTCTTGGTTGTCTGACGTGAGTCGGAGGGACAGGACGCGGGGACGGGACGAGGGGCGATCAGGTCGTCCACGAACACGAATTTGGAAATTTTTCTCTGTAGCAGTGCCTTTGCCAGAAAGAGGGGATGCCAGGGTTGCCTCCTTGTCAATTTTGGGGAGGAAGTAAAACCTTACGCTTGGGGTTCGATGAAGGAGGTTGGGGGCCGACTTTGGGTAATGGGAGCCCTGGATACGATTTTTTCTATGGTGTTTCAATCTGGGCAGCAATTGATGGGGGGGTGGGGGGGATTGGGGGGTTCGGCAGGAGTAAGTGGCTGTACGGGGTTGCTCATAACCACCACGGCAGAGCCTTTGTCAGCACCAGCTTGATGACGATATCGTTGCGTTTTCATAAGGCCAATGGGATTGCTTTCAGTTTTGCTGTAAAAAGATTATATGAAATAATTAATAAAGACACCTGCTGAACAACGCAGCGATTTAGCAATAAGGAACATCCCGTAAGAAGTAATAATGGCATAGTGTTTTCTGTGTAGAGTACAACGTCTTGAATAAGTATGTAATACACATCAGTGTTTCATGAATTGAACCTAGGTGTCAACATGTTCTTGACTGATATTCTAAATCACGCATAGAATCTAAATGTATTTACCATTGAGCCAGCTCAAGTTAGTGCGCAAGGCCCGTGTTTGAACTATATGTTTGGCAAAATGTATTGTTGCAGTTTCTCCTCGAAATGTTACCGATAGCACTCATTATTATTGACCCGATTAGCTACGTTTTTTGGTCCAGAGCCATGGCCGCTATGCAGTCATGACAGTGTGTACGCTCGTGTGTGTGTGTGGTGTGCATAGTGTGACCCCAGCTTGATAACCGCTAACTCGACCACCCCCCTTGGATATAACTCGATAACACTTCGTTTATACTTGGTACGTGTGTGTCCCCATTATGAGTACAGCACCCTTTTGTTTTGGGGTCAGGTCCGAAGCCATCTGAGGTCACCAACGGTCAAAATCTGAAACTGTTTTGAACACAATCAAGTCCAGAATATGGGGCTGATCAGATAGTAATTTTGGTGTCTAGCTTCCTTATGTAGAGTACAGGAACCCTATTGTAATTTGGTTTAGGTCATGTGTTTTGATCAAAAATGGCCAATTTGTGAAAATTAATATTTTGGCACACTTTGTCTAATAATCACGATAACTCGAACCCACCTGGATGGATTAACCTCATCCCGGTATGTGAGTCCCCATAAGAAGACCGGGGAACCCTATTGGTTTGTGTCAGTTCAGAGGTCATCTGAGGTAAACAAGGTCCAAGTCTGGCAACACCTGCAAGACGATATCCAGAAAGTCCGGTGAAATTTGGTTTGTAGCTTTTTATAGAGCGTATAGGAACCATATAGTTTTTGGTTAAGGTCGGGGCGAATTTTGGTCGGAATAGGAAATATGTTAAACTTTTATTTTGGCCATTTTGGCTTGCCAAGCACGGATACCTGGCCCCACCTGGATGAATGAGTCTCATACTTGGCGTGGGTTCCCTAAAAAAAAAAAAACAAAAAAATGATAGTATATGACCCACCATTTTTTTGGTCAGGTCAAAGGTCATGTGAGTCGGCAGAGGTCAAACGTCTGAAACCCGTAGCGTCCAGATAGTTTGTCTAATTCAGGTTGGACTTTAGTGTTCAGCATTTTTATGGGGATACCGACCCCATTTCTCTTGGTGTGCCGAGACATTGTTAAAAAAAAAAAAAACAGGAATTTGGTGAAATCACAATATTTCGACCTAAATGAGGAAGCTAATACTTGGTATATCTGTTTCCCCCATGGATGAGTATATGACCCCTTTTTGGTTTTAGGGTCAAGTCGGCCCACCTGGTGCAGAAAATCCTTGTAAACCTAATATGATGCTTGTTCTGATCTAGGTGTAGTTAGGGGTGGTGGTTCCTAATCAAAGGTAGCAAAGATACCTCTGTGTAAGGCGCTGATAAAGAGTGATTTCGGTCAATTTCGTTTGACCTTGCCAAATCGAACCCCACCTAGGTGGACGAAGCTTCATACTCCGGTTGTTGTGTTTCACTAGTGATGACTGCACTTGCTCCCATTAATTTAAGATCAGGTGAGAAGTCACAAAGGAAGAAGTTGGAAAATCCTGGTGGGAAGAAAGTTGAAAGTTCAGGATGGTTTGTTTGATTAAGTTGGAATGTTGAAATTTAGTTCATTACGTCGACAAGGGTGTAGCTTTCCAATAGTACAGGGCCCCTTTTGGTTCATCCAGATATCATCATTTTTTCTGTGGAAATGGGAAATTTGTCAAACGTGTCATAATGTTTTGCGCAAAAAAGCTGGTGACATTTTCCATTGGTTCTTGGTCTGGCCATATAGGTCGCTTTATCGTGGTCCCCCCGGGGAACTTTCCCCAATAGGGCGCCACATACTGCGCTCGCTTCTCCTCACAAGTCCCATCACCAGGTACCCACTTTAACACGTGGGTGGCGTGGAGCATTCAGGAGACATGCCTTGTCCAACAGCCCTGCGGAATGTCCTCGGCTTCCAATGGGCTCCGAACTCGTAACATGTCTTTGCAGTCTGGGAGCCTCTACCGACTGACTAACTGCCTGATCGATCGACATCGATCGTTGATCTATCGAAAGATCGATAGATAGATAGTAAGAGAGATAGATAGATAGCATAGATATATAGATAGATAGAAGAATAGATAATAGATAATAGATTCGTGATCATCAAATGTGTAGCACTCGCGATTCGCTCACACCAATTGTCAATTGACAGGTAGGGTAACAGTCAATGTTTGGGAGGGTTCAGAAAGGTCAGGTGGGTCAAGTGTAAAAAGGAGAGACAGTCCCTTGAATTCCTTAAAAATGTAAATTGCCCCGAAAAAATGTGCCTTACACATATCTGCACATGTGATTCAGGTAACTATACAGATTCGTTTCATGCCTCCCCCCCCCTCCCCATTTTAATTGAAGGGCTCTGAATATGGATCATGGAGGACATGATCCATATTTAAGAGACAAGTTTTCCAAACACTCGGTATGTGGACATTTTAACCACACTCCCAACTAGAATGAATCACAGCCCCACCATGAGACAGAACAAAGCGACATTCCCAGGATTATCGCAGGTGGATGGGGAAATTTAGGTTTTGTAGATTGTGAGGGAAATGGCGGGCACAGGGGCAAACCTGTATACTCGTCCTCGCCGAAATAGTAGTTGAGTTTCACGATTTGTGTTGTTAGGAACCGAAACTTGAACATTGCAGTACAATCTAGTGACATTTCAATATGCAATGTATTATTCCATGGGGAAAAATTCGTTTATTTGGCTCTTAATAATCGTATAACATCCAACAGAGTATTAGGTTCGCCTCATTACAGCTTATGCAGATTATCCACCAGTTCGGAGTATGGTTATAGGCCAATGCATTATTCGTTACTTATATTATGATTATTATTATTCTTATTATTATTATTATTATTAGTATTATTGTTTTGATTATTATTATTAATTACTAAAGGAGAGGAACTGGTTTCTTGAAATAACTCAACGCAAAAACCTGACGGTTTGCTGTGTGGTCGAGTTAGTTATTCGGTATTACTTGCCTTCTTAGAATGGAAATAAATAAAGGTTTAGGTGATGTGAAAAATGAAAGTTCTCCTTGTTACAAGTTGATATTACATAAAAAACATAACAAGGAATCACACGCATAATTGGCGTTCTTTGTCGTTACATCTATTTCTCCATCGGAAAGGTCACCTCCGCCAGATGTGGTTTTAAACTGTTATAATCGGGGCGGTGCCGCGTGTTGGTCTGTGAATCAAGCCAGTTTTATTCTTGGGCGTAACCTATTGGTCCAATCCCATTGGAACATATGCGATAGAGTAGGATCGACACCAGTGGAAGAGAGGTGTAGACCAATTAATGGGGACTCACCACGAGACCATAGCAAAGAGACACTGGAATAGCTTGATAGAAATCCAAGCAGCTCAGTCAGGAATGTGATAAAGCCAAACAACATAACAATGCACCAATTGTTATTTGGTCATAATCCACCTGTCCGCATGTGCACTTAGTTAAGCCTACGATGGCTAAACATATATCAGGATCGAGTATTGCAGTTTAGCCTATAGCTATAGCTTTGGTAGACATGTTATCCTTACTTCTCTTCCTCTGTTCTCTCCAGAGAAAGACAAGGCCAGGGCGATTCCATTTTTTACCAGGCATATGAGATTGCTGTTATCTGTACTCAGGGCGTCTATCCCTCCGACCGCAGCAGTACTTAGTTAATGCCTAATTGATTTTTGGGTTCTATCCTTTTAAAATAAAAAGGAACTGTTGGTTTCGTCTGATCAGAATTCGCCTCTGCGTCGAAGAAGTGCGCAGAAAAGATGAAAGCCGTAACATCGGGCAATAACGTGCCGCTGTGGTCTCCTTTCGTGTGGTCCGCCGCCGTTGTAACCAAGGTGAAGAAGAGGTAGGTGGTCCGAATTAGTGTTTACCTACCAGCCAATCTTAATTCCTATCTTGCTATTCAGATTTACCTTTGTCGGTTTTTATTTATTTGATAATCTGACATCAACGGTAGAACTTCGTCGAAAACCTTTTTTTCTATGTTCAATCTCACAACTGGACGTATAAGAAAAATACTTATTTTGAACCATTATATTTGGGGTCAATGTTCAGATATTCAATCCTCAGAATGAACCGAAACAACGCTGCAGCAAAACAATAGCTACGTACTAATCATGGAGCGTCCCATGAATATGTGGAGTGACCCGAGCTGTGTGCATATCATGAGATATAGCGGAGGAACTTATGGTTGTGCTTTATAGGGGTTGAGATATAAGTTGGGATAACGGCGGACTCCAATGAATATTCGGAAAGAAAATTCCGACTACAATTCGCCCAATCGCTCATCTTCTACGGGCACGTAGGTGAAAGCGTCCCTTCGCATTGAATGACATTACCGGTTGCACTGTAACATTAAGTCCACTCAATGCAAAAATGGGGGAGGGGGCCAATGCTGCTCCCACACGATGGTGTAACTCTGATGTAACCATCCTTAATAACTTCACGGATGGAGGGCATGGTGATGGAGCCACAAACAGGGTTCATATTTTCCACCCGCAGAAAAACATTACCCCATACATCCTTCGAGGAAACCTTCCTGACCAAAAATATAAGGTAAACAGTGGTGCCTCACATTAGGAAAACCTCCACCTACACCATGTTATAATGAGGGGGAATACCTTCGCCCACCTTAGGGGAACATTAACATTTCCTCAAAGAGAGGGGACGAATCAGACTACATTCCCCACGTGACATTAGAAAACCCCAAAACTGTGGCGGGATTTCTTGCAAGGTTGTCAATTTTCCTTCCAATACAACCCCCCCTCTCTCTACCCCCCCCCCCCCCCCCCCCCCTCTACCCCTCTCTCCCCCTTACCCCCTCCCCTCTCCCCCTTCTCTCCCCTCTCTCTTCCCCTCCCCCCCCCCCCCCCCCCCTACTCTCTCTCTCTCTCTCTTGCCTGTAGCTTTCGTGTGGAACAGTCTAGCCCTTCTTCGTCACTCCTTGCAGAGGAAATATTTCAGTCTACCTGAGTCTTGAGAATTTCCCATATACCAAAGTTTTATGAACACATAGGATGTCTTGTGGATTTACTCCATTGTGGAGGGATTTTCGATAGGGATTTGGAGACATTATCATCGCAGTGAAATTAACGCGACGCTATAGTTTTGCAGAAAAGACATAGAAAAGATTAGGTCAAATTTTCAGGTGATTAGCCAGACGATATAAATGCTACACTTCCTCCTTATAGAAACTAGCCAAGGTAAAAATATCAAAACCCCCACACAATTTATTTAGGTTTTCTGGCATGTTGAAATTGAGAAATTACTTTCAATACCTTCGAGATTAACTAACTCATGGTGCCGCTGAACCTCACACAGCGATCATTTAATTTCGCACCCTAGATAGCAAACGGTTAAAATGTGACATTCACACAGAATGAATGGGATCCCCCTGTCATATCCTGTCAACAGTTTTTTTTCCCCTCAGATGACATCACTATCCCGAAGATCCACTGCGGCGTCCACTTGTGTCATTTTGTGATTGTGAATTGTTGCCCGTACATGACAATTATACTCATGGAGAAGCACACGCACGTAGGTGGCGCTGTGTTAGGCTGCTGTAACTGTTCACTCCTAGATTGAGTTCCGGTTCCTGTGTTTGGGGTAATATCAGATAATATACGAACTTGTATCGACTGAAGTTCCGTCTTAGATTTTGAGTCTCCCAATATAATCAATAGAAAGTTTTGAACTGTTAGACTGTTAGACATTGGTCTGTAATAGGTCAGTCACAGCAAGACAAGGATTCCATGGGTGCGCAGAAGGATGCGCACAATTACACCATAAATATCTGATTAACGCGAGTACAAAATTTAAAAGTTTAAACTTCGATCCATACTGCACCCGCATCTATGGAATCACAGCCTGGGAGTTATTGATATCACAACCTATAGTGCCATAACATAGGTCAACGTAGTAAGATACGAATCAGTACAATAGAGACTATGTACAAGGATATTTTCTCTGAATATTATTACTCATCCTGGCTCATAAAAAATCACGAATGTTATCATAAAACTTTCTGACTCCTTTCTGACAATCTATATGGCCAGACACAACGACAAATAGAAAATGTACAAGCTCTTTATGCGGCAACACTATGGACACCGTTTGACAAATTCTCCATTTTCCCAAAAAATGATGCTATCTTGATGAACCAAAAGGGTCCGGTCCCTGTACTCTTGATAAGAAAGCTACACACTTTTTTTCGACTTAATCGACTAATTTCAACATTCCAACTTAATTGTACCAAACAACCATTTTCCACTTGACTCTTGTTGACTTCTCAACTGACCTTAAATTAATGAGAGCAAATGCAGTCATCATAGTGAACACACCCACCGAGTATGAGGCTTCGTCCATCTTGGTGGGGTCAATTTGTCACGTTTACAGATCGAAATTGACCTGAATATTACTCTTCATCAGCTGCCTTTCACAGGGTATCTTTACTCTCTTGATGAGGAAACCACACACCTAATTCCAACCAGATCAGAACAAGCATCTCTTAAGGTTTACAAAAAGGATGTTCTGCCTCAGATGGCCTCGGACCTGACCCCAAACCAAAAGGGTTATATACTCATCACGGGGAACAGACATATCAAGTAGTAGCTCCATCATCTAGGTCGACTGAGTGTTATTCACCAAATTCCTGTGTTTTTATTTTAAACAATTTCGCGGTCTACACAAAAATAGGGTTCCCGTACTCCCCATAAAAACACTAAATTTCAACCTGATCAATTCAAACATTCTGGACTTATCGTGTTTTTCAGACGATCAATCCTCTGTTGACATCAGATGACCTTTGACATGACCGAGAAAAACGATATGGTCCATGTACCATCATTTGAACTCACATATACCGGATTGAGGCTTCGTCCATCAAGGTGGGGTCGAGTTTCGGTTTACCTCCAAAATTAGCCAAAGACTTCACACCCATTTTCTATGTCCTGACCAAATTCACCACGACCTATCCAAACAAACCTGAAGCAGATCAACCATTCCGGACTTATCGTGTTTACAAGGATCCTCAGACTTATCGTGTTTACAACATTTTCACACTCTGACCCTGTTGACCCTCAGTGACCTTGACCTGACCCAAAACAATAACGGTATCGTGTACTTTAATGGGAAACACACATACCAAGTATGAGCGAGCTATCGAGTTATATCCAAGTGTGTTCGAGTTATCGTGTTTACAAGCTGGGCGTCACATACCCATACGCACACACACCCACTACACACACACTACACCCACGTACACATGCACTGTCATACTGCATAGATTACTCTGACTCTGACCAAGAAACGTAGGTAATCGGGTCAATATAATGAGTGCTACCAGTCATTTCGAGGAGACACTGCACCAGATCATTTCCAACTATATTTTCAACCCGGGCATGCGCACTAACTTCGAACTGGCTCAATGATAATACATTTAGATTATATACTGGGTTGCAGAATATTGGTCAATAAAGTGCTTACACATCTTTAATTAAACCCTGAACACTGAAATGGTAGCGTTTTACATAAATAATCATAACGTTGTTTCCTTTACAACAAAAACCTTTGATTATTTTACTTCTACAGATGGTTCCTAATTGCTAAATTTGGCGTTGTTCAGTAAGGTGTTCAGTTGCATATAATCTCTATACTTTGTAATACACCACGTTTTACTCTCTCGTGACATCTGTCCGCATGACATCTGATTACTACACTCAAACGCAACATAATTATTTGCGATATCAACACGTTCCAGTGTTAATTATCACACAGTGGCGTCAATGCGCTAAACATGTTAAAGTGTTGATCAATAAGTGCATAATTACGTCGTACCTCCTTATGCACTGCCACTCTAAGCTCTTAGAAAACTTGTCTGAATCAGACGACGAATATGAATATTGACAGGAATGTTGAAAAGCCAACATTCACTTTCCCCCAATATAGATGTGTAGCTATCTATATAGATATATATATATATATATATATATATATTATATATATATATATATAGATATATTATCTATATATGGTATACTCACCCTGGCTTGAATTACTATGTCAACGTTATAAACGACTTGGTGAAATTGCCTAACTGGGTGATTTCAATGTGCCATAATTTTTTGCAGAATGATCTACACTCTCCGGCTCTGATAAGCTGGTGTCGAAGCTGATTTTTTGCTATTACCAACCGGGTCTCACCCAGGTCATCAATTCTCCCACCCGTATGCCAGATCGGGCCTCGGACTCTGCTAACTTGTTAGATCTCTTTCTCACTTCTCAGCCCCTTATTTACAGTCCAGCAACTGCCTCTGCCCCTATTGGCTCCTCTGACCCTTGCCTCATTACCCTGTCCTCATCACATCTACGCCTATATGCAGCTCCCCACCAAGCAGACCTCGGGAACTACTCCAAAGCTTACTGGTTTGGTCTTCGGTGATTTTTTTCAATCTTCCCTTGGGATGAAACTACCTTCTCAGATGACCCCTCTACCTCTGCTTCTGCTATTTCGGAAATTATTTTCTTCTAGTAATGAACACTTTTATTCCGTACACTTTAAGATCAGGCTCCTCTTCATCACCTCATGGTTCCACCATCAATGTACCACTGCCCTCCAGGAAAAGAACCGACTTTTATCGAGCCCTTGGCTATCTTCTCCTTCAACCTGATTTCCCCTCCAAGCCTACGTACTGCTCGTATGTTTGCCTCTGAGACTATAGATGAGGCAAAAAACTCTTTCATTTCACGTGTGGCTAATGGGCTTTCATCCTGCCCTTCTGGTATCGTTCATTTTTGGTCTCTGGCAAATCTGTGTCCAGAATTCTCTACTTCCCCCAACACCAAAGAAAGATTCCGCTCCGCTGGTCAAGCCTGATGGCTCTTTGGCTAGTTATAGCCACCTCTAAAGCAATACTGTTGCCGAGCTATTCTCTTCAATTCACTATGAACACAGATGCTCATCCTCCCTCCATCTTTGCCAGCTTTAGTGAAACGATCCATGGATTTTGTTTTCACTTCTCGCATGGTCCGCCAACACTCAATATTTATGAACATTAATAAAGCATCTGGTCCTGATGGCATTCCTCCTATAGTCCTCTGAAGTGTGCACACCCCGAACTTGCGCCTATTCCCTTAGCAAGCTTTACCGCCTTTTGTTTATTCTATGGCATGCTATCCCTTCTGTGTGGAAACATGCTTCCTATGTCTGCCCAGTCCCTACAAAGGGTGACATCCAACCCCTCCAATTACAGGCCGAGTGCCATCACCTCGGTTCCTATCCAAGTTTATGGAAACTATAGTAAACAGCATTTTTGAACTTTCTTGAGTTTCACGCTCTCATCAGTGACCACTATGGTTTTTCCGGCAGTGGCCCGAATCTACTGGGAACCTACGTACGTTTGTCCACCATTGTGGGCCAAGCCATTAGTTTTTCGGTGAAGTATGGCTATTGCCCTTGATATCTCTAAGACCTTTGACCGTGCTTGGCCTCCGGACTCCTTGCCAGATAACTCATTTGGTGTGAGCCCCCCCTTCTTTCCTCTTGGACTGCCAGTTTTCTCACTGGTCGCTTTATCTCTGTTAGGGTTGATGGTGCCCTCTCCGAGACCTTCCTTATCAATGCTGGGGTTCCTCAAGGTTGTGTTTTTCTCCTACACTCTTTCTCATTTTTATCATTGATCTTCTTAGCTCTACCTCCAGGGAAAACACACTACCAAGTATGAAGCGAGCTAGCGAGTTAAATCCAAGTGTGGTCGAGTTATCGTGTTTACAAGCTGGGCGTCACATACCCATACGCACACACACCACCACACACACACACATACACAACGTACACATGCAATGTCATGACTGCAAGATACTCTGCTCTGACCAAGACACGTAGTATCGGGTCAAATATTATGAGTGCTACCAGTATCATTTCGAGGGGAGAAAATGCAACAGATACATTCCAACATAGAGTTTCAACCCGGGGCATGCGCACATAACTTCGAACTGGGCTCAAATGAATAAAAACAATGTAGATTATATACGTGGTCAAATTATGGTCATAAAGTGCTTACACATCTTTTTAAAACCTGAACACTGATTTGGTGTGTGTAGGCGTTTTACATAATAATCAATAAAACGTGTTCTTTACAACGAAACACTTATGCCATTTTACTTCTACGAGATGTTCCTAATTGCTTAAAATTGGGCGTTGTTTAGTAGGGTTCCATTTTGCATAAATCTCTATACGTTGTAATAACCACGTTTAACTCTCGTGACAGCTGTCCGCATGAATCTGATGGACTAACACTGCCAAACACGTTAATTATTTGCGATATCAACACGTTCCAGTGTTAATGTATCACAGTGGAGGACAATGCGCTAAAACATGTTAAAGTGGTGACATAATTGTCATAATTATGTCGTAATCCGTATGCACTCACTCTAGCTTCTTAGAAAACTTGTTGAATCAGACGAATATGAATATTGACAGGGAATGTGAAAAGCCAACATTCACTTTCCCCAAATAGATGTATATATATATATAGATGTATATATAGTAGATAGATATATATATATATATATATATATATATATATTATATATATATTTATATAATATATATATATATATATATATATAATATATATATTATATAGATAGTATACTTCACCTCTGCTGTTGAATTTCTAATTCAACGATATATAACGACTGTGAAATTGCTATACTGGGGGATTTCAATGTTGCATAATGCAGAATGGCTATACACTCTACCGCTCTGATAGAGATGGTGTCGAAAGCTGAGTCTTTTGCTATTACCAATGGTCTCACCCAGCTCATCAATTCTCCTACCCGTATCCCAGATCGGCCTCGGATCTGCTAACGGTTGGATCTTTTTCTCACTTCTCAGCCCCTATTACAGTCCAGCAACTGTCTCTGGCCCTATTGGCTCCTCTGACCCTTGCCTCATTACCATGTTATTTCATCAATCTAATCTATATGCAAGCTCCCCACCAAAGGCAGAACTCTGGAACTACTCCAAAGCTCACTGGTTTGGTCTTCGGGGATTTGGTGCAGCTTACTTGGGATTGAAACTACCTTCTCAGATGACCCCTGACCTCTCTTATGCTATTTCGGGAAATATTCTTCTAGGAATGAACACTTTATTCCCTAAACTTTAAGATCAGGCTCCTCTCATCACATTCATGGTTCAACCCCCCCATCAATGTATTACTGCCGTCCAGGAGAAGAGTCGACTTTTTCGTGCTTGGTTATCTTCACCTTCACCTCCTGCATTCCCGTCAAGCCTAGTACTGCTCGAATGTGTGCTCTGATGATGAGACTATCGAGTGAGGCAAAAAATTCTTTCATATCACGTATGGCTAATAAAAACTGTCATCTGCCCTTTCTGGTAGTCGTTCATTTTGGACGCTGGCCAAATCGTTGTCCCAGAACTTCTATACTTCCAATTCCCTACGGTCAAACCTGATGGCTTTTGGCTAGTGATGCCACCCTCTAAAGATACTACTTTTGCCGAGGCTATTCTCTTCTAAGTCCACTATGAACACAGATGCTCATCATCCTCATTCTTTTGCCAGCCTTAGTGAAACGATCATGGATGATTTTTTCACTACTCGGATGGTCCGCCAAACACTCAATAGTTTAGGAAATGAATACACGTCTTCTGGTCCTGATGGCATTCTCCTATAGTCCGCCTGAAGTGTGCCCCCCGAACTTGCGCCTATCCGTAGCAAGCCTTTACCGCTTTGTTATTCTTTGGGATGCTACCCTTCTGTGTTGAAACATGCTCATTCTGCCAGTTCCCTAAAAGGGTGACCTCCACCCCCTCCATTACAGGCCGATTGCCATCACCTCGGTCCTCTCCACAGTTATTAAACAGAGTAAACAATCATGTTTTGAACGTTCTTGAGTTTTCACTCTCCTCATTCAGGACCACGTATGGTTCCCGGCATGGTCGATCTAATGGGGACCTACTATCTTTTGGTCACCAATCCGTGGGCCCAAGCCATTGAGTTTTTCGGTGAAAGTAGGGCAAATTGCCCTTGATTCTCTAAGGCCTTGACCGTGTTTGACACGCCGGACTCCATGCCAAATTAACTCATTGGGGTTTTCAGCCCCCTTCTAACCTCTTTGGACTGCCAGTTTTCTCACTGGCCGCTCTATCTCTGTTAGGGTTGATGGTGCGCTCTCCAAGACCTCCTTATACTGGTGTTCTTCAAGGTTGTGTTTTCTCTCCTACCACTCTTTCTCATTTTACAATGAATCTTCTTAAGCTCTACCTCCTAAGTATTCCTCATTTTGCTGATGATTTCTTTACCCTTCCACCACCTCTGTGCTTTTCCTCGCCCCGGAAAAGCAGAACGATTTTTGTCTACCAAACGTCCCTAGTTGCCAATCAGTTGAACAATGATCCTTCATTTCTATTTGAATGGGGCACGGCTAATCTGGTTACCTTTTCAACCAATTTAAACTCAGAACTTGCTGATTTTGGTCGGCGTTGGTTTCTGATGGCACCCGCTATTTCATGCCGACCCAGATCTCCCTCCAGTTACCCTTCTTAATCATCCTGGTTGCGGGAAAATCAGGTAACACAACCTGTCTGGAACTCTCAATCAAGGTCTATCCCTACTAATGCTTCTAGAAAAGTTGGGCTTCTTATTTCGCACAAGGAAATACTTCACCCACAAAGATACTTTGCTTTTACAAAGCCCAAATTCGCTCCCTAATGGACTATGGTTGCCATATTTGGGTGGGGCTTCGCCCATCATCTCTCAGTGTCTCTGATCGTATCCAGAAGGAAAGGCCATTCGGTATCATCAACGATGATCATCTGACCACCTCACTTCAATCTACTATATCGAGGTATCGCCATACTCGCTCTTCTTATCCAGCCACCCGGTTCGGTTGCATCTTTCCCGTCATCCGCACCGAAAAACTATGCTTCGCTCCGTTTTTCCTCGCACTTCGCGTGCCTGAATAGGCTTTCCTCGGGGATGTATGTCCATGGTAGTTGACCTCCAGCGGTTCAGAGTAGAAATCAACAAGATGGATCTCTTCTCTTATTTAGTTTCTGTCTTGGGGTTTGCCTTGTTGTGTAGGCAATTAGGGTTGCCCTTACTCATGTTACTTTGTTTAAAAAAAACAAACCAAAAAAAAAAACATCGCCGCTACACCGTCGTTCACGCAGTGTAAACATCACGGCGATTCTACAGGCACGGACGATGGACGATTCACTGTTTTTGGATCGTTCCGGGGGTCGCATACCGTGACGACAATTGGACAGCAATTCTGTATGCCGTGACTGAGCGACCTTAGTATTTATTGTAACGCATCCCTGGGACGTCCCCCCCCCATACCAGACCACGATTGTTGGACTCGCTAGCACTAGGACACAGTGGCTTTGTACACAAACTGATTGGACCCAGGCAATTCCCGCGTAGTGGCCAGTCAGCCTCCCTCTACAATTGCATGTTTTTTTCACGGGTAGGGGTGGAGGGCACTTGGAATTGCTGACGCATTGGAGATACTGTGTGCGCATGTATAATAATGCGATGATGTTCATGCAGCTGTTCGATACTTGAGTAGCTGGTTTCTATGTGAATTATTCTTGTGCAGTTTGTGGCCTGGTGACCAGGTTTAGGATTTATATTTCCCCCTATTTTGATTTCAAAGTTCTGCCTATAGGGGGAGGTTAGACCAAATTACTTTCTCTGTCTCCCTTCCTCCTCTTATAGTCGTGTTTCGTCAGAGGAGGGAGTGAGGATTATATATCGTAATATGATGATATATATTATAATCTATATATATATATGATATAATATCGATATATATATATTATATATATATTACTGCCATCCATGCACTGCAAATTCATTCAATAGAATGAAACGAACAATGGGGAGGCGAAATTATCACATGTACCAACGCGGAGTCGAACGCGCATTGTGCAAATTGAATTTTATTGGCATGGCTACCTCAATGCGGCCCAACTGACGTCCAGTATACATGACCGCTGCATATCAATGGGGATATCGGCCATCATCATATACGGTGCATTCGACCTAATTTCGGTTCTTCATAAAAAAGTTACATGATTCATTTTGTTTCAATCATACGGAACTCTGCACCTATGGGAATCCTTACCTTCAGGGTGCGATATGACGTCATAAATGTGGATAGGCGCGAGCAAAAACGAGAAATTGTTCGAAACATCTGTAAATTATTCGCAGATACATTCCATAGTGGCGAGAATCCACCAAAGAATATGGAGCCATGATTAGTAACCAGTTTACCACAGAGGTAGTGATTATAAGGACAGGCGGAACACGCCATACCTAACCTAGGACCAAATATATCTCGGACTTGAACACAGTTCAAGCGAGACAAGAATCTTGATCTCTGTTCTGTGAAAGAAAGGAAAAAATCCTCCTTGCTCCTAAATATAAGTCATAGCATAATTTACATCTTATTTTTTTTTTTCTTAAAATAACAAACTAGTCATTGAATTAGGGGAGGAAAAACAAAAGATAAAACGAGGTAATAACTGTCCGTTTAAATGTTTTCGAGTGCGCCATAATTATATTTGAAAACGGTCACCTACAAGATGCCATCAGTTAGTTCCAGTAGTTAGGGCATCGATCAGGCGAATTCGGAGAGAAATATGGCATTCCAGGGTAACGGGGTTGACTCTGAAGTACCGAGCAAAGATCGGCTGGTCAAAGTTAGTAGGCGCACGGTTGGAACGGTGGTTTTCGTCAGAAGTCCCACAAAAGTGCTGAAAATGTCATAAAAGGTTTAGAGTTGGACAGTCTATTTATGATCGATTAGTTTATACGATAGCTTGCAAACTGAGAAAGTAGATTTGTCGGCGATGCGGCCAGTTTCTGATGATTTGACTAAAATAGCCAATTGAAAAGTTGATTAGGTTGTAAAGAAAAAAAGTTTTTAGGACAATGTTATCGCCCGGGGGGTCTGACTTGTTATAGCGGAAAGGGAAAATAACCCACCGGTTATTGAAAAATACAGGGGTGACCATGTTAGATCGAAAATCCACTACTCTCGGAACTCGGATACTGTGACTCGGAACACTCGGATTTGGAGAGGACTCGATCCAGCACTCCAACTGAGAGACCGTTTATTTTGTCAGCTAAGCGCACTGTTTCAGATTAAGTGACCTTATTAATAAATGCCAGTGGAAACAGTTGGAAAAAGTAAAAAAAAGTTTAGGACAAGTCACGTCTAGGGGGTCCGAATTGTTATAAACAAAGGGCGATAGCATACCGGTAGTATAGGGTGACATGCAAGGTCGATAATCCATAAGAGCGGAGGCTATCGTGGGAGCAGCAATGGTTCCAAGATGACTAATCGCCGGGTTCTCTCGGAAGAAAAGGGGGCACATATATAAATGGTTAGTGGCAGTCGAGGGTTCAGATTTATATAGGTGCGCATCTATTGATTGATGATATATGTGCAGTGATGGAACGAGTAGTGGCATTTGGGAATAAGTGATGAGCTTCCTGGATGACGTCCGCAGTGGCAGTTGAACCTTATACGTAGAACTACTGACGCAAAAAAGGTGCACTATCACCGGTGTTGAAGAGAATTCGGCTTTGTACAGTGCAGTTTTCACATTGTGTCCACATTCGCTCACCTTGACCTAACGTTGAGAGATTTATGTAGTTTGTGCATGAGTTTCGTTTTAAATCTTCGAAGCGTAAGCGTCGCCTATAAAATTACGCTTGAGGGAAGAAATATGTATTGTGCCGTTCGTTTGCCCCTCATTCACCAAAGTCAAGACGTCTTCGAATTCCATTCTGTTTTATAAGTATTTGCTCTTCCATTTTTTTTTCTTTTTTTTTGGCTCTAGGCCTCCCTAGCTATAGCCTAGCTCTCGTCTTCAGTACTGCGTGTAATTAGATGTTCTAGGCGTTTGCTTTTCCTGCTGCGTGTTTTTGTGTCGGTTGTGGTTGTGAGAGCGTTGGGTGGCTATGCATTTGTTAAGGCCTAGTGTCCCAACGTTGTGTTATCTTTATGCTGTTATGACGTGGGCCGGTGTAGGTAGCCCTGGACATTTTGGTAGCATTGTCAAACACTATTGATTTTCTCGTTGGGAATTAGTGTGCTTGCTGCTGTTGTAGGTATTTCTACCTGTGTCGTGGTTATAGTTCTCTCATATCACTTTGACCTATGATTGGATTCTTTGTTTAGAAGTGCGATCGAGGTCATGAATAAAAAGTCAGTTAAACTGAGACTTTGTGAGCATCGTGTTTCTTTTTCTCCCCCCCCCCTCTATCTCTCTCTATATGCTGTTACTTGTACGGTGTCTGTTTGCACACCATGGGGGGCAAAGTGGTGTTTTGCGTGAGCTGCGCACTTGTGGGGCGATGTTTGGTAAGGGGAAAAGCTAAGGGATGATTTGGTGTATACGTGAAGGAAGTGTGTAGGATTAGAGAGGAATCGGTGGCGGGTTACTGGAAAGCGGGGGAAGGAGGGGCAAGTGGAGAGTCGGGGTGGTTAGGTATGGCAAACAAAGGGGCGGTTGATCCGGTCTTGTACTAGGATAGTCTTGTGGCCGGTGGTGACGTTGTAGGGAATAAGAGGCAGCTAGAGGCGGAGGTTCAAGCAGGAGTGGATGGCAGGAGAGGAGGGCAGTGGGAGAAAGCTCTATGGTAAAAAGGGAAAAAGGGTTTGCTGGTGGGGAACTCGATTAGCCGGCGTCGGTTGATTCGGGTGTTCTGTTCGCGTAGATAAGGCGGAGCGTACGCGAATTGACTTCCGGATGCAAGGGTGAAGGACATAAAGTGCGAGGGGAACACGGAAAAAAAAAAATCTCACAGTACGAATTACAACATGGTTTTATTGGGGTAGGGATATAACAGGGGACATACCATGAAAAGAAAGAAAAGAAATTAAATTTAAAATTCATAGTCCATGTTTTGACATCGGACATGGCAGGTGAAATTAACATTCGTCACTAAAATGCGGGATTTTTACGTGATAAAAAAAACAGAGAAGGATATTTTCATTTCTGGAGAGTAAAAAAGTATCCTATGTAGAGGAGGACTCAGTTATCAGAAATGGGAGGAAAAACTACAATGGGAATTTATTGTATTACTCTCATTGTAAATTTATGATCCCACACCGATAAGCACATTTTTTCCAAAACTTAGGTTTCAATTATTGAGGGACTCAATGAATACAGATCACTGCATGATTGTTGGGACTGGAATAACACTTCTCAACCAAAAATAAAGGATACTTTTAAATTAATCAGGCATTAAGAATCCCCTACGTAAGAGGGTGGTACTAGATCTTATGGAAACATATCAGGCTATTGTGTTTGGCGGGAGTTATATTCATCCGGATGACCGGGCTTTTCACATGGCGGACAAAAAAACGCATTTCAAGCAAGTCGTCTAAGATTTTTTTCTTAGTTTCCTCCAGGTTTATTGAATATTGTGGTTGTAATGATCAAAAATGAATAGAGAGGTGATCAATCTTATGCTTGTTTCCTCACAGTAGGGAGGGGAAAATTAGTTCCATTCCTGAAAATGGGATTTAATTTGTGATATGTGGGAAAAGTGGTTTTTTTCGTATGCCTCTTATCTTTAAAAAAAATAAATGCAATTGAAAGGAGAATTGTCTTTTGGATTAGATTCAAAGGCTGTAAAAAACTGATAATTGTTTTGGTGGAAAGATGAAATTTGGAGAAGCTTAAATCTGAATTGTAAAGCATTAGGAAAAAACATGAGGGTTCTAGAACCGTCTAAGGTTCAAGGGATTGAAGATGGTTTGAAAGCTCACGCAATATGCCTTAATTTGGAGGAACCCGTTTAAGCCGCTACGAAAAAGTGATTACTCATTAACGTAATTGAGGGGAACATGGTATATTCCACAGTGTATACACAGGAGGCTATTGAGAGTGAAGATTGAGTTTTATAGTGATTTATTCAAATCACATGGATATTTGATTTACAAAGGATTTGGATTTGGAAGAGAAATACTTCCATTCATAATTTTGGAGGTCCTTCACGGGCACGCCGAGGTGTAGAATGTGTCAGGGAAAAATGGAGAAGGAAAAATATCCTGGGACGATGGTTTCAATGTTGAGTTTTTATAAAAATACTTTTGGGTTTGAATTGGGGGAACATTTTCTGGGTTAGATCTTTTGAATTAATGGTTTTGTGAACATTCTTAATCTCTAAAGCAACTAAAAAACGTCTGAAAGTAATTCATATTCACAAGGGTGAAAACCCTAGGCATCTGTTACCGTAGGGTAGGAGATCGAGACCAAATGGTCTGCTATAAAAGGCGTCAGCTTGTCACAAAACCAAATCGAATGAATAATGTACTTCCTTAAAAGCATTTCTCGTGATCAGGGAAAGGTTTCATGTAAGTGATAGATAGTACAGGGAGGGGGTGTTATGACAGTAGCCAGGTTGAAATAATTTTTACATTGAATAATATTGAATGAACACCAATAGCCGAATGATTACTACATTTTTAGTGAGATGGTTCTGTAACTTCCAAAACTTAATAAATAGGCTGAACGTATTTCGCAGTTTTGGTTTGGAAAATGAAGTGGATAAAATCTGTTTTTGGGTGGAATTGTTAGTTTGAAGAATCCGATCGATTTTATTGTCTGGGATGGGATCATTAGAACAGGGTGAAGATTGTAATATACTGTGGAAATGTTTTAATACTGAGTGAACCGAATTGTTGTGGAAAAATTAGGGAAAGCGCAGAAATCAAAAAATTAAGGCTGCGTTTCCATGGCACGCGGGCGGGCGGGCGTTTTCTCGAGTCACGCACTCTCTCACTTTAGTGTGTATGATGCGCGATATAAGAACAACAGATTGTAGCCTACTATTATAAAGATGTTATATTATTATGTTATTATTGTTATGATTATTACTATGTGGTTGTTGTTGGTCGTTTGTCATGCGTTGTTGTGTTTTGTGTTGTTGTCGGTCGTTGTTGTCCGTTGTCGTCGTTGTGTCGTTGTCGTGTTGGTCGGTGGTGGGCGGGTTGTCGTTGTAATTGTCGTTGTTGTTAAACATCGGACGCATATTAGTGTTAAAACCTAAACAACGCGGGTGTTTATTTATGAAAAAAAAACCATTGTTCTGAATGTCAACGATTACGGGCCCAACATTAAACTTCACAATTGACATGTTCTTTGGAGAATTTAATTTAGAAAATAACGTGACATATTCATCGGTTTTTAAACAGGAAATATGGTTCAAAATAGGGTTGGGCCGGTTGAATATAAGACACAAAGCTGTATAAAATTCTCATCCCTAGTGTTGAAAACGTTATGAAATGTGTTTGGAACATAATTTGAAACTAAAATTGTCTCTACGCTCCAGATCCGGCTTCAAGCCGGTCAGGATGCAGGAAAAATCCCAGGGAGCATTGAGGGAAATACAACGCGGACACGCGGGCGGGCGGAAAAAAAACTCGCTACAGGACCGATTCAAGAAAACGGCCGCCCCCCCCCGCCGACGTGCATGGAAAACGGATTATAGGTATTTAGTCATCAAAACGTAATTCACAACGTTATGTCGTATTGGTTTAACTGTACTCGAATCGCTTAAGCTTTTCTAACTTGAAATTATTATTTGTTAACGGATTCCTAATCCATCGGAAGATTTTCTGAAGAGAATTTAACTCTTTTGCTTTTAAGTTCCTTTGGAAGAATTAGGGGCCGACAGATGAGTAGTAGACAGCAGATTATTCATGGATTATGCCAAAGGTGGTTCTAAAATGATTTGATATATTAAAAGCCAGTTATACTGCATTGGGAAAGTTAATTGTTTTTGCTTGTTTGCTTTGTAGTAATTACTGGTGGAAAAGTGTATCAGCGTTGGTATCTCAGTAAATTTCGGTTTTACTATTGCGAGGCATTATGAATGGTGGAGTACTTGTGAAAAAGGATACAGCTATAATTGACGATGGGTTTGGAAAGGATGTTTCTTCAATTTCTTTCATATATATGGGGCAAAACTAAAAACAGTGGCATGTGGTGATGGCTAGCAATAAAAATAAAAAAAAAAATTTACAAACCTTTTGGGAATAAAAAGGCTCTAAACGCTTAGTGGTAAGGCAGTGTTTCTATCGACATGGGTTAAAGGAGGAAATTTATATGGTCGATGATTTAGTTTAGTTTAGTTAGTGAATTAAGGGTCAGGAAGGACAGAACCTCATAAACCGACCCCGGAGCCACCAAACATCAGGAAAGAAAAATGACACCCACCATAAAAATAATTCGGCGTGGATCCTGAAAAATAAACAGACTGTTCTTGAAAAAACGCATATTCCACTTTCTTAGAGAGGAAAACACATTTTTCAGGAAGACATTCAATCATGATTCACTCTCGCGGAGAAGAAATATTTACGAATGTCCAATCTGCCGCGCTTGCCACGAGCTTGAGACAGGTGGCCCTCTATTGCAGTAACATTGGAAAAAATTCAAAGAAAAGTAGTGGAAGGGGGACAACGCTAAGAGTACATGGACATGTGAAAAAAACCTGGGGATTCAAAGGCACCCCGAAATTCGCCCAGCTCCTGGTAGTTAGACCGAGGAACGCCTAATCTTTCCTCGTAGGGATAAATTTTTGCAGGGGGACAGTCAATCATGCTGGTTTGCCATACGCTTGAACACGTTTTCAATAACCTGCTTGTCGTTTGACAAAGTAGGGATTCCCAACGTGGACAGAACTTTATTCCGGTTGCGGTCTCCACAGTGCTTAAAACAGCTGGGACAACAATTCCAGTATCAAGGGAAACTGGAAAGGGAAAGTCAATCAAGCCAGGGAATCCAATTACCTCTTCTAGCAGATTCGGCACCACTGTTGGAAGGTTGCAAAGAAGAATAAAAACATACGCAAGGATTCTTTTTCTGAACTTCACCTCCTGGTGAAAATTTGGCCATTTAAACTGGAAGGACGCCGTTGCGAGGTGAAAACCATCATGCATAACTTTCCACTTGTCGACATTGAAAAACATTGGCCAGTCGGAAGACCCCCCATTGAAATTATATCCAGATCCCTTTGAACAATTTAGCATTCATTCATTGGAACCGACCTCCCGATACAAAATTGGATAGTCTGCGGAAAACTTCTTACCCCTGGAATGAACAGAACCTTCAAGATTGCCAATATACGCCAGAAAGAGAAGAACCGGCCCGAAAACCGTCCCTTGGGGAACACTAGTGGCCTTTTGCCAAGAAGACGACCCCGCCCATTACTGACCATCGTTGTGCCTATTATGAAAGCCACTCACGAATCCACCTACAGGACAATTCCCCTCAATGCCAAAGGCTCTCCAACTTGAGCAGAGACGCTCATGAGGAACCTTGGTCAAAAGCTTTCTGAAAGTCCGGAAAATTATATCACCAAAGCATTGCCGTTTGTCAACAGAACATGTAACATCTGCCATAAATTCCAAGATTTATTCAAAACGAAGATTTTCCTAAACCCAGCTGCGAATCCCTAATCAGACTATGCTCTTGAAATAATCAACCATATGTCCGCGCATGATGTTTCATTACCTTGCAGACCACACTGGTACGACTGAAACTGGCCTGTAATTAACAAGGAACGAGCCCATTTACCTTTCTTGAAAATAGTATAACCATTTGCTCTCCTCCATCATCGACATACCTTCTTGCAGAGGTCTTATTGAAAATAATGCTTAATTGACAACAACTCGTCGGCAAAGATTTTTAGTAAGAAAGGAATAAACTATCGTCCGAGCCAGTAGCTTTTCACTTTTGAGCTTCTGCATTTCTCCTTTACAAATAAACAATGCGAGCACACCATATTACCAATACTATGGCGGAGAAACCCCGACAACTAGGTCCCCAAAATTATCCAAGTTCTCATGAGTAAAAACAGACGAGAATTAATTATTTAGAACCTTAACCATCTCCTGGCTATCGCTGATTGTACTTACCCACCCAGTCGGAATCTATCAAAGGAGCCCATGTGTCCTTGACTTTCTGCTTCCCTCACATACAGAAAAATGCACAATGATTCTCCTTGATATTAGAGGCAATCTGCCTCTCAAAATCAAGTTTATCACAAGAAACTAAACGCTGGACAAGCTTTTGCTGAAACTTTGAAATGCTCTATATCAGACACGGACCCGAAAGAACATAAGTCGCCTAAATTCGCCACTTTGACAGGCCAGGGAAAACTTCCCTATTCGCTTATCGTTCTTACTGCGACGCTTCCTCCAAGGAACGTAAACTTTATAACCCTCGTTAACCGTGTCATGAAAACATTCCAAAGCAACAGCATTCGTACTTTCTAACAATTTACGTAACGCGCCAACTTTTTCGCTGAAACCCTAGAAGGCATCGCCATTGGCCTTCGGCGAAAAGTAAACCAGCTCTACACTCTGTGGGATATTGACGGAACAAAACAATATTGACAGCTAAAATATCGTGATCACTTGCACGACTACCCAAGCTCCTACATTCTCTACAGAATCTGGATCACTGCTCAACACTAAATCCCAAATATTATGCTTTTCTGGTAGGAAAATGTACAACCTAAACGGTGTTTTTCCTTAAGCTTTGCTGCGAGGAAAGTAACTGGCTTCTTCTATGGCTCGATTAGACGTCACAACAGTTTCCTCGATAAAAGATATTGTTGTCTACGCTGGTGAGAACTCACCTGGAGTATTCTGTCAAGTATGGATCCAATTGCTCGAAAGCAATTAGGTATTGAAAACGTTCCGGCGGAGGTCCACTAGATTCAATTCACTGTCTTAGAGATTCACCATATACGATGAGAGATTGGGCGATCTCGGTTTATACCCTTCGCTGAGCTGCGACTAATTCGTGTAATTGATTTTTTTTTAGAATTGTTCATGTTTTCCCTCCTTCCTCCATTTCCTTTCCCTTTTTTCAATGAGTTTCCAAATTTTTACACTGAATATGAGCCATTGCCTCAGGCTTTGTGGTTAATGCTGTAGATTGGACAATATTTCTTCTCCCAAGAGTTATTCATGAGAATGGTTGTTCTGTCTACGAGTTGTTGAATGCATTCAAACATTTTTGATTTATTTTTCACAAACGAATTGTGGGCGACTTCTTTGAGCAATCTGTGTTTCTTCTCCTTTGGATGTTGTGGCTTCAGGGTCTCTCATGAGGATCTGTCCTTCTTGGCCCTCTTTCACTGAACTACTAAACATTCGTCCAACAGTCATTCTCATATAGACCCTGCTGGAACTCCTATCACCTTCCATCAATTGGGAAGTCCGTTAAATATTATCCGCAGACTTTCCTCCTTCATTTCTAAGAGCATGCTAACATAACAACCGTTTAACATAGCGAACAGCAACAGTGAATACTTCCACCTCTTTGTCTAGATTACAGTTTATGCTTTGAAGCCGATGACGGATCGAAAGTATTGCATAGAAACGGATACCAGTATAATAGCCGGTCGGGTCTTCTACAGAATAAAATCACGAACCACGACCCTGTTTATGACCATTCGGCGTCGAAAATAATTCTATGAATTCAAAGGCTAATCGGAATATGCAATTCTGTCTGTTTGATTTTTACCTGTGTGTTGTGAAACGTGTCTCCATCGATGGAATGAGGACTTTGAATGATGTCACCCCTGATTACGCACCCTGGGGCCCCCCCTTAGAAAGTAGTCCGGTTTTACGTACCAGGGATACCCCAATCTGCCTGATCCTGTTCCCTGAAAAGAGAGTACGGGTGATAGCCAGATAGCCAGTAGAAATTTCATATCGCCTTTCAGTGGACTTCGTACACACCAGGTATCAACAAAACGACTATTCGTTATCTACATACGTCGTAGTGAAATCAGAAGTACAACGAAAGGCATAAATCACGTTTGAAGCGGCAGAGGTGCAGACTGACTGATGGAAACTGAGATTTTGGCAAGAGGCTACGAAAATTTTGAACATTAAATGCGGTATCAAGCAACAATAAAGAAGAGTAAATACATTTCTGCTAATTTTTTCATGGGATACTAGAATAGGGGCAGCATCGTTTATCTCGGCGCTCAATTAAAAGGGCCTGTACGCCCAGAGCGGTAATTGTGGAAGTAGAGAACTGTAGAGTCAAGCAATGAAAGGAACATTGTAACTGCAACACTCTCTCTGTTCCAACCACGTGTGGAAGGTTCGAAGCGCGACGTTCCAAAAACGTATGTGTTGCCCGCACCCCCCCCCCCCTCACCTCCGTGATTTCCCCCTTGTCCTTATAGTCCTTTATATGCTATTTGCACTCTTGATGCATGACAACATATGCGGGCAATAGAGCAACCTAAATATGCATTGAACAAAAGTTCGCAGAATGACAAACGCGAACACAGGTATGTGTAGTGATTGCTTGTACACATTTGGAGCTTCTTCTCTACACTTCACCACACGACCCGCAAGCAGACTGACACTGGGAATAACATGTTGGCAACCAACATTGATACACCATGTTTCGCTCTATCAGGCTTCTCACAATTTGACCTCCCTTGACCTTGAAATGGTTAAAGAAAAAGGGCTCCACTCCTTCATATCTACAGCGTACGTGACTGTGTTTGTAGTTGCTTGTGCATGCCATCTCCTGATTCGGCGCGTACAATCACTCTCATTTTTGTTGACTCTCCTCGCCTTGACTGGTACTGATATCAGTAGGGATTGATCTCGATAAAACTGTTTCCGATATGCCCAATTCGATGTTAGTTGATCCGGAATTATCCTGAGATCGTTCTCACGAGAATTTTCGTTTTTGGCGGACTCCAGACCTATGACCTTCAAATGGTCAACACAATATGAGGGTCTTCCCCCTTCTTGCGTCCCATTAAAGAGAATTCCACCAAATTATTACCTTCTTGGTGTTACAATTTTAAAGAGAATCAAAATCATTTGAATGTCACTTTGTTCCAGGTTCATAGCATGTTTGGTTGGGAAAGATATGGCTTCCTGAAGTTTCATATAAATTGCAGATTTCGGCAAACTGGCAACCTTTTGTGATGTCATATCACCAATCATAAGGGAAAAGACAATTTCTAAACATTTTCTCTCGAATCGGTAGATGTGACGTCATCAATGTGTGCCAATTGCAAAATTGGCCAAATTAGTAGTGAATTTGTTAATTCTTGAAAATTCCTAACTTTTATAATCCGAACACTCTATGAACATGACACAACGTTTGATTTGGCATGGATTTTATGCACACTCAGATGACATTCAAATAGTTTTGGCTGGAATTCGTCTTTAACCTACAGGCCTACTCTGAAGTCACATTTATGCTTTATAATCCTCTAACGTTGTGGTTTATGTAACACGTCGTGCAGCCACATTCCGAGAAAGAATCTGGCTCAGTACTATCACTATCACAAAAGCAGTATGCGGGTATCGGAATCTTGTTTTCCTATCTTATGCTCAAAGTTAAAAGATATCCGTGCAATGATAGATGTGGCCGTTTGCATCACATCACAGCGATAAACCGTCCCATATTGAAACTAAAATCGCATTGACATGAAACAATACAGGACCTACCGGAATATCCAATACCATATGGATCGCGTAGCACTTCAATCACCTAAATAAGCCGATCAATACTGCTTGCCTAGGTTACCATGTAGGGTCAGTCGTAGACATGGCAAATTATAGCCGTGGGCTTAAGGTGTTATAACCTCCCTGACATCTGCCATTACAACATTATCGACGTTATTTCGACCAATGCCGTCAAAATATTCACATTCGATATATTAATGCGGCAATCATCAATATATTCAATATCGGCAACTCACTGAGTCCAGATACACCAAAACGCACACGTTCCCTAATGAATGACTCACGGATCTAGGATGCGGGCGGTCCAACCTCCTCCGTCTGCTACCTGAAAGAGCGCCGCCCTGTGGGTACCATGAGTTGACGCTGGGTCCCAAGTGGAGGAGGCCGACAGCTCAATATCTGGGTCGCTGACGACATTCATCGATTATAGCAATGCCGTACGAGGAGGACTCGAACAGTACACCCCACAATCTGTTTAAGGTAGAGGATAGAGTGGATACACATTGAAAAAAAAAAAAAACGTTATTCACCCTACAAGTGCAGAACGGTGCAGTGAGAATCATAAAATAGAAATAACTGTTTTGACACATTCCAGCATGATGTAAGCTGTAGCTGTGGTATTACAATGACATCATCTAATTTAGGGGAATTGACCGCTTAGTCGGATATTATTATTAGTATTTTGTTATTGAAACACCAATCATTCGTTTCCATCTTCACAACTGCAACCTTCATGTCTATTCTGAGATTGATTGATCCTTACAAGTTCCTTATATTGTACTCACGAGCAGTTCGATTTTCGTCTCTCCTGACCTAGCTTGAACTGTTACCAAAAACAATAGGGTTTTTCTTCCTTTCCGATACAATATGAATCTATGTATAGTGTATGTTTGCGTATGCGTGCGTGTGTTTACGCGTGTGCATGTGCGCGTATGTCTGTAACACTTTTCATAAGAACGATATCTGAAGAACACAAATATCAATTAGCCTAATTTCAAAATAGAGTTGCATGTTAGAGTTATGGGAAGAAATGCCTGGACTGGGATCAGGTTCGAGGCCACTCAAAGTCGAAATAATTTAAAGAGCTGATAAATGACACTAAAGATTGGCGTGTGGTCTAGATGATCCGTATCGTTTTGGGGGTGAGTTCCAAACTCACTGAACGTCAACAAAGGCAAAGTCTGAAAGATATGCTCATGATAACTGTGCAACGAAATGACGCAGAGAGCTCATATTTGGCTCGAAGGTTGTCAAAAGTCGATTTTTACCCGAGGTCTGTCTACGCAAATTTGCGTCCCATTACATCTTTTCAATAGTTCTTGGGCGAGGCAAGGGAATCACTGAGCTTCGTGATTCTTATCAGCATTCTACATGCAAAATATGGCTGCTGTGCTACGAGTCCCACTCGCAGTGTTCCTGCCGCCGCAAGTGTGACATGGGCTCAATGCGGCTTGTCATGTGCATGACTCCATTGACTTAAAGCATGCTTTGCAGCTACTTGGTGTCACTGGAAATGAGAAAAATTGTACGCATCCATTCATAAATACCACGTGACCTATGTATGTAGGAGTAGTGTGTAAAAGTGAATTATAACGGTTATAATTCTGATACTAAACACCGGCTGACCAAATAAGGATGAGCGCGCGACACGCAGTGCCTTGCGTTCGGATATACGCGCACAAGGTCGAACGTGCGCAAGTAATTACGCGGTTTAGCTGTCGCAAACACGATACGCGATGTACGAGTTGCACGCGCGCGTGTCGCTTTCCTTTCATCGAACACTAGTTGAAACGTTTTGCTGCCAATTTTAGGAATGAATATCACACTTTTCGTATGAAACAATAAGTAAAGTGAATGGGTATTCTATGAATGGGAATAATAAACAGATACTCGGGCCTTTGTTTGCTTTTCTAACCTCCTATTATGACGTCATCCCGGTTCTAATTCTGCAACAAAGACCCTCGTATCTGTTCATTATTCCCTAAATGGAAGGACCAACGACGGTAACTACCGTGTTTAATCTTCCAACTGACAGTTGACGCCCCACCTTACCCGTAGTAGTATACCCGGACGTCACGACCTGGGCATCCAATTCAGGCGTGTCACGGCGGTCCTTCGCAAGCAACACCGTCGCCTCGATGAGCGATGCCACACTACCAGGGTCTGGTTCCTCAAACTCGTACCAGGTCCGCCCAGAGTCGTCGCTCACCATGATGAGTTTCTCCGGCATGGCGAGACCATACATTCTCTGACTGGCTGTGTCGATGTAGTTAATCGTCGATATGTTGCGATCAATCACTGCGAAATGTTATATGAAATCATTTGCGGTTTCAGGCATTGCCTCCCGGCAGGTGCTGTTCACATGACCTCACCCAAAAAAAAAAAAAAAAAAAAAAAAAAAAAAAAGATTTACATCGACATAGCATTGTGACGATATACGATTCTGCATCGTTACGTCATGTACACAACGCGGACCATTTTTCTTCCGTTAGGTACGAGACGGTATGACCGGCAACATGGAACATGGATTCCTACGACCCTTGAATAGTATCGGGAAATAATACTTTTTTCCCTATTCACATTTCAACAGTACTGCGGTTAGAAGTAGAACATAGTGATATATTTCTAAATGTTCTATGTTTAATTGATAAGGTGTAATACTTAACTGTCATTGCTTGCATGACATTTTTAAAGTAGGCTTACAAATGCATTTCAAGAGTGATATCCACACAGTGTTTGGGAACGTGTGAATCTCTGGACAGCTATAATACTAACCTGGGTGTTAATAATAGTTGCGGGTTAGTAGGCGGGGGTGGTATGTGGAGTTTTCAGCCTGTTAAATCAAAGTACTACCTCAGTCTAATTGGCACTTCGAAATATTGAATGTGCGACTATTCGGTGAAGTCCCGAGTAATTCTCGAAGTTGCGGTACGGGTGAATTTGCAAAACTACAAACATGTTACAGAGGCCTACCAGAGAACACCTGACTCACACTGAGGCAAGTAACAGAAGTGTCATTATTTTTATGAAAGCATCAGCTGAAATAAAGTTTTTAACAGTTATATAGAACCTTACAAAAGAGTAAATAAGAAGATTTTCTCTCTTGGGAATACATATTTAAGGACGAACGTTACCAGAGATTCGCATATCCCTTTTCCGGTAATGAAGTACAAAATAGAGCATCAAAATACACTAGGTAGAATGAAGAACCCATGTTGGTATTACGAGTTATTAGAACTTGGTTGCACATATATCTCAAAATGTCAAATAGCCAGTCAGTGATTACAGTGACAGATTACCCCACCTACCTGTCCACGACACACCGAAATCGTTGAGGATGAACACGTCTGGTCCCTACACAGACGGAAATAGTTAAGAAATGAAATTTTAGTAATTTGAGACTAAGATTACGTTTTGTTATGGGACCCGAACCCACCCCTAGTATAGGATACTTTTTGTTCCGCTGTCTTATTGTGGTCCTAGAAGTGAGAGACTTGCTAAAAGTCTACGTAATTGCATTAGAAATGTATGCAACGGTAACGTGAAGGTTTAAATTACTCTTCAAAAAAAGAAAATACAGCCTATGTTCAGCTTCAAGGACAGATATGGTTGTATACAAAATAAAAAATGTGATAAGAATCTGCCGTTGCCACTGTAAGCAGCATCGTTACTACAAGCTGGTATTTTATTGCTTGTATGTTGTATGATGTAAATGAACTGTATATGTATCCTCGCCGCATCTTGCCTGAATATATATATATATATATATATATATATAATATATATATATTAGTGCGATAAGAATAATACAGTTGACCAACGAAAATATTTATCCGTATATTTCGACCTCTCCTCGGGTCTTCTTCAGCGGATAATGTAATACAACCAAAATCAGTGAAACCGTTATTCGAACAATACCATTTAAACTAATACGCATATAGGTGACATTAGACAAAACAAAAACAAGAGCGCTTTGGTGGTATCCTGAAGGCTGATTGTCGCTGAGTTTCCAGAAGTGGGCCTTAGAAACTACAGGAGACTGCGGAATGCGAAACAACGCGCTACAAGAAAACTCTCCCGACTGGGGACAGCGATACGCGATTAAAAAAAAAATGAAAAAAGGCTTCTTCTTCCTCTAATAGCGCGTATTCTGCAGTGTATAAATAAGAGCGCGTTGGTTGACAGAAGACAACTACCCCGTAGAGAGCTGGAGGGTAACTACGAAACCGGAAGCGCGTCTTACAAAAAGTAAAGAAATTGGAAACAGACGGATGACCAGTGAGGCGCAAATAAGCGGAAGCGCAACTACCATAGTTGTAGCGATAAAATTCTGAAGAGACCCCCCCCCCCCCGCTCATTTGCCTATTGACAAGCAAATAAGAAAATCTATGAAGTCGGACAGGGCTAGTCTAATCTCTTACAAAGAGAAACAACCATTGAATAAAATGAACGATGGTTCAGTATTGAACCCTCTATTGTTAGTGCTAATGAGAAAATAAGGAGGACAATGGAATACGTCACAGAAATGCGCCCGGACAAGGACCCAGTATCCATAGCACCTATTGTCTGTCTTCGCCAACCTAAGAACCTAAAAGAACATGTAGTTAGTAGTAAAGTACCTAACACTCGGTCTACTGGCAATTGTAAATGTTACGCGCGCACATGCAGGTATCGCAGGGGACTAATCACGAATAGTGAAGTAACCTTCATCGCCCTGGAGGGACAGTGACCCTCTATCATGGGAATTATGATTGTAATTCTTCCAACATTGTATACATTATTACTTGCACGATTTGCGAGGATGGATTGTATGTTGGCGAAACATCCGACAAATTCCGCAGAAGATTGAACAATCACAAGCAAAGCATTAGGAACCATGACCAAGACTTCCTGTGGGACAAACATTTTAGTCTCCCAAATCATACTATAGTCGATAACCATGACTTTTTTTTCCTAAGGGTGGGTTCGCAAGTGCTAAGGACAGGAAAACTTATGAATGAAAGTAATCCAGCGACTCAAGACCCATATCCTGTGGGTTGAACAGAGATCGTGGTTTCCTCGCCTTGACCCACACATCCAATTGTAATGTGCCATGCACTAGTGGGTAGCTATTCCACAAGTCGTTTTCTTTCTGGTTGAGTAATTTCCTACAGGATTACTCATTATTCCTTTCATGGACTGCGCAATTTTGAGCGGGGGGGGGGGGGGGCTCTTCAGAATTTTGGCGCTACAACTATGGTAGTTGCGCTTCCGCTTATTTGCGCATCACTGGTCAGTCCGTCTTTGTTTCCAATTTCTTTACTTTTTGTAAGACGCGCTTCCGGTTTCGTAGTTACCCTCTCTACGGAGCTATTTGTCTTCATTACAACGCGCTC